>VZZY01014503.1:0-2500 GCA_013400335.1 Eurystomus gularis | reverse complement strand
CAGCTCACAGGACACTGACTCAGGTTGCACAGTTGCTTACTTATGCCTTCCCCCTCCTAGTGGGATGGGAGAGAGAATCAAAAAAGAAGTATGAACACTAGAATAAGAGGAAAAGGCCTCAAGTTGCACCAGGGGAGTTTTAGGTTGGATATTAGGAAAAATTTCCTCACTTAAAGAGTTATTAAGCACTGGAATGGGCTGCCCAGGGAAGTGGTGGAGTCCGCATCCCTGGAGGTATTTAAAAGACATGTAGATGTGATGCTGAGGGACATGGTTTTGAGGTGACCTGGTAGTGTTGGGTTAACAGCTGAACTCAGTGATCTTAAAGGTCTATTCCAACCTGAACAATTCCATTATTATTATCACACTGAATAAAAAACACAGCACTGTACCAGCTGCTAGGAAGAAAGTTAACTCTTTCCCAGCTGAAACTAGGACAACCAGGGATGGGGCATCTATCCCCTCTCTGGGCAACCTGGGCCAGTGTTCCACTACCTTCATTATAAAAAATTTCTTTATATCTAGTCTAAATCTACTCTCACTTTCAAACCATTATCCCTTGCCCTATTGCAACAGGCCCTATTAAAAAGCCTGTCCCCATCTTTCTTATAGGCCTCTTTTAAGTATTGAAAGGCTGCAATAAGATCTCCCTGGAGCCTGCTCTTCTACAGGTTGAACAACCCCAACTCTCTCAGCTTTTCTTCACAGGAGAGCTGTTCCAGCCCTCTGATCATTTTTGTGGCTTCCTCTGGACCTGTTCCAACAGGTCCATGTCCTTCCTGTGCTGAGGATTCCAGAGCTGGACACAGTACTCCAGGTGGGGTCTCACCAGAGTGGAGCAGAGAGGCAGAATCACGTCCCTTGACCTGCAGGTCACACTTCTTTTTAGTCAGCCCAGGATACAGTTGGCTTTCTGGTCTGTGAGCACAAATACACTAGAGCAGAAAGCAAGTCCTGACTCAAGTTGCAGCAACCTGCAAGGCTACTCTTCTCCATAGTCTGCCATTGAACCGATCACCTACTGATCATTACCCATTATCAAGCCTGCGTGGAGCACTCAGGGAACAAGGAATCTCAGCAGAAACATCCAGTGGGCTTCTGGAGGTAAAAGGATGCAGACCCCCAAAAGTTCAGGCTACTAATGGAGGGTATCCAAGGAGGACATGTTGTAGCTCAAGATTTAGGAATCACCTTGGATTCTGAACTGAATGTAGCTCAAATTAAAAAAAAAAAGAAAATCTTCTATGCATGACTTAGAGAGGAAACAACACAAATGTCATTTAATTTACATGACAAAGTGCTGCCATTATTTCAGTATGACAGAATGCCACTAAGGGCAATTTCTGAAAATTATTTAAACAATGTAATGAGTTAAATGTCAACGTTAGCTAATTATGTTTATGCTAATTGTTAATTAGCCCTATAATGGAGACAGTCTTAATTAACAATAATTATGTGTGTGTATGTGTGTGCGAAAAAGTGTGTGTTGAGAGTGAGAGGCTGCAAAAAAAATGTTGTAAGTAATTTAATTTCCTGTAGTCGTAAGTATTTCATTTCAGACATTAACGAGAATTTTTCAACATACTTTAGAAAAGATGTGATTAACTTGCAATGTATCTGTAAGTAATCCTTTCTATATAACATCAGTTCTGTCACAATAATAGCAGAATCTTTTCTCTTTTCCTTTCCCTTCCTTTCCTCTTCTCTTCTCTTCTCTTCTCTTCTCTTCTCTTCTCTTCTCTTCTCTTCTCTTCTCTTCTCTTCTCTTCTCTTCTCTTCTCTTCTCTTCTCTTTAGAATCATAGAATCATATAATCATTCAGGTTGGAAAAGACCTCTAGGATCACCTAGTCCAACCTTCTCCAAACATCTCCCTAACCCCTAGACAATATCTCAAAGCCACACATCTACCTGTTTTTTTAACACCTCCAGGGATGGTGACTCCACCACCTCCCTGGGCAGCCTGTTCCAATGGCTAACCACTCTTTCAGTGAAGAACTTCCTGATACCCAATCTAAACCTCCCCTGGCACAACTTGAGGCCATTACCTCTTGTTCTTTCATTATTTACCCAGGAGAAGAGACCAGCACCAGCCTCACTACAACCTCCTTTTAGGTAGTTGTAGAGAGCAATGAGGTCTCCCCTCAGACTCAAAGAGTCCACCTCTCTACACCATGAGCCACCAGTCTGTTCAACAGGATGCTGTGGGATATGGTGTCAAATGCCTTACTGAAGTCCAGCTAGTCAATGTCAACCGTCTTGCCCTCATCCACTAGGCAGGTCACCTGGTCATAGAAAGAGATCAGGTTGGTCACACAGGACCTGCCCTTCATGAACCCATGCTGGCTGTGCCTGATCCCCCGGTTGTCCCGCACTTGCCACATGAGCACATCCAAGATGAACCTCTCCATAATCTTCCTCAGTACCGAGGTCAGGCTGACAGGCCTGTAGTTCTCCTAATCCTCCTTCTTGGCAGGAACATCGGCAAGTTTCCAGTCATC
>VZZY01014502.1:73946-92900 GCA_013400335.1 Eurystomus gularis | reverse complement strand
TTTTTTTCCCCCACTATTTCTCTTAGGATTCAATATTTTTCAGTTGAGCTTGATTTTTCTTAAGCCATGAGGACTGAGAAAATCTCTTTTTAATAAAGGGAAATTGAGAATCTCTTAAATGAATCCAAGAGGTGCTTTAAGACTCATGAGACAGATAGTAAGAATTTGAGTGTTAACAATGCAAGGTCAGAAGGGAAGAAGAGTTGTTACAGTCAAATTCTATGACAGTATTTCTGCTCTAAGTTTGCAGATGCCTGTTGCGGGGATAGGGGGCACTTAAAAAAAGCTGTTCTTCTGTTTTTCTGAAACCATTTGTAAGACCTCATGGTAAACAAAATAAGTGAAATTATATTTTTTCTTTTTTATTTTGACAGGCTATTTTTCAAACAGCAAAGTTCCCTGTTTACCATGCAGATGTAAAAACTGATGCTTAAGCACAGTGAAGTTGGTGATGCAAGTAATGCTTGGCAGGGGCTTAATCACTTCTGATGGTGAATCTGTAGCTAGTGTAAATCATTACAGGCCAGTTTAAATTTTTATGGGTCTCTTGCTTAGGTGACATTTTAATGCTGTAATCTGATGAACAATTAGTGATGAACTTTGGTCTCATCATTTATAACTCCTTTTAGTAAGTAACTGTACATTTAAACTCACTGAAGAACTCTGTGGAACTACAATCTGTTAAACTCTGTAGCAGCTTTACATAATGCTGATCACGTTACACGTCATACATTAAATGAGGCTGACTAACATGTTTCAGACTTCACATATTCTTTCTGCTCCACTTTTTCTTCTTTCTTGTTTACATTCTCAAAAACTTCATATCATTTTAATGTATGTTTTACCTAACAGCAGTAAGCCTTTTAAAAAATAAGAGAGGACAAACACTGGATTCTGGCTGCACAGATAATGTTCAATGTTAACTAGTTTTTTGGCTCAAGAACATTGCCATTCTTGTCTGGATCTCTAAAACCTGGCATCAGAGGTCAGAGTCGAAGGTAGGTTTCATTCTAAAATGTTTGCCTTTCAAATTTTAAGACAAATGGATGCTTAAAAATGAAAACATATAAAAAATGATCTCTACTGAATGGGGATTTTTCACAGTTTTACTATTGTGAGATTACAGATCTAGTTAGTACAGACCAATTCAGCTGAAGTAGTATTAAGAAAAAAAATATTCCTTTCAAGGGAAAGTACAAAAATAAAAAAACAGTAAGACACTTCTGGAATAAGGAGTGGAAAACTGGAAATCCTCTATGAACTGCTTCACAACCAACATTTAGTATATACTAGCTGTTGTTAATAAAAACTACCTGCAATGATAAAATGAGCTCAGTTAGGCCACTATAAAAATAAAGTAATGCATAATTTAAGAAAACCAGGATGTTATTGACATTAGAACTAATCGGGAATCAAAACGTGTATCCCACAGACAGACAGTTTAATATACTTCTGACTTTATCTGAACTGACATGTTCCCTTGGAATGTTTTTTTTTAATAAATCAGCAATTTCTAACAGAAAACTTTGCCTTGGAATGTTTCTGTTTAACAAATCAGCAATTTCTAATAGAAAACTTTGCCTTGGAATGTTTCTGTTTAACAAATCAGCAATTTCTAACAGAAACCTTTCCAAGGTAATGTTTTCAATCTGCTTTAGCCACCATTGTGGGTTTTTTTTATTTTCTCGACATCATAATTCTTCATTCTTTTCATTAGATTATAAATACTATTCATAAAGGAAAAGAAAGATAAGGAAGATCTAGATCATAACCTGTCGACCCTTTATTACATAAAATAGAAACTGCAGTACTTCTAGCTGAGTCAGGCACACATCTAGATACATATTTACTAAAAATACAGTTCATTTTGTGGTGTTTAAGCTGAAGCTATTAGCGATGCAATGGCTTAGAGTTTCATGTCACAGAAGCCTGGTCCAGCAGCTATTCTGTGGGCACTGGGAGTAGTTCCCTGGGAAATGTGCTCACTGCTGCACACGTGGAAGGGTTCCCTTAGCTGCAAATTTAAGCAAGGACATAAGCAAAACAGTAACACCACGTTTGTGCCATTCGACTGTTAAGTTCTTGAAACAGTTTGAATGCAAGTGTGAGAACTTGAACATGCATGGCCTTGTTTTTATTTTTAAAATGGCCTTGTTCTTATTTAAATAAGTAAGAAGTCTGCATGCAAACGTCCTTTATGAATAGAGTTGTTCTCTTGTGTGAATATTATATGATAGCTTGACTGACCAAAAAAGGAGGAGCTTCTCTCCATGGAGAGGATCTGTGCAGTGTGCTGTGGGAAAGCCATCTGGGGTCCATCTGATGCTACATGAATATGGGGTTCCTGGCATCTGATGCAAGGTAATATTTATTCACTATCTATATTTTATTCTATCATATTTAAACAGCCATTTTATTACATCATTTCTTGTTGGACCTTTCTCGCTGAGATAAAGGGAAGAACCCTGCACCATCTTTCTCCCTCTTTTACCCCATACCCCAGTGCAGAGCACATGAACTAACTCCATATCTTCCAGACTTTTAAATCTCCTGCTGTGCTTTGGATGTTGCTGTAACACAAAAATGTCAGGAAGGACATTTTTTTTTCCTTTCAAGTGGCCAAAATTTGCAAGTGGGAGTACCTATCATTTATTTTTTAACTTATTACTGATACAGCCTCATGTATTGAGCAGTTCAAGATCTTTCTCAAGTTGGCATGCTAACAGAGTTGAGGAGGAACTTGTTATAATGGGGAAAATTCTGCAATGTAATTCACTTGAAAACTGAAAGAAATGCGATTCACCATAATTATGGAAAAATTGCATGTATTCTGTTTGGTACCAGTCCAGTTTCTTCAACCAAAGGCAGTTGAAGCACACAAAAAAATATTTACTGTAGACATACTTAAAATATTTGAAATGATTTGCATTTAATCCTACATAAACAGCACCCCTGGAATTAGACAGCAAACAACAGCTCTGGCAATAGATAACCAGTAATTACTTTTTTCCTGAAACCACATTAATGTTCTAAATAATGCAGCCACTTCTGCGTTAAAATTTCATGAGCTTGATTGTAATTATTCTTCAGTTTGTCACAGTCTCAGCTCTACAGTACACTCCAAAAGGCCTGCTCCAGATCTAAAAATAACATCATCTGTGTCTGCTTTGTCCTTTTTTGACACTAGAAGAGTGCAAATATGGATGGAAAATCCACTTTATGTGTTATTAAAATGTTGCCAGCTATGCACAAGTACCACATTTGATTTAAAGATGCTCTCTACTCATTTTTCCCCTCAAAATCACTAAGCAAACAAGTGAACAAAAACTCCTAGACGGACTGGTAATAAGAAAAAACAACTTTTGAGAATTAGCTGAGGGCAGGGAAGGACAAGTCACGGTCTCAGCATGAAATTACAACTACACAGCAGAACCCCATGGGGAATAGGCACATCATGGACTTTACTGCTGGCCTGAGAAGGAATGGATTTCTAGTCCTTCATGTAATTGGTACAAGTGTGGAAACCCAGGCTTTCCCTTCCTGGGGTATTCGACACAGTTTCCTCAACTAGGAAAGTTAAAGTAGGCTGTCACAACCTCTGTGGGCTGAGTTAGCTTCTTACCAGAACAGCCCAAATCCTGAAAATTACTCAGTATTTCACAGTACTTATAGGGGAACACATGAAATATAGACAGGTCTTATCACACATCCTTCTCCTTGTATTTGCAGAAATACATATTACATATTTGAGTAACTAATGTGTCTTGGAGGCTTGAATCCATTCCCATTTCAATAGGAGTGTTGTGGGTCTCTTTCTTCCTTACTGTCTTACTACTTTTTATAAGTAAAGATTTTTAATCTCTCTCTTAACTTTCCTTGAATTGATTTCTTGAAAGTTGGCACACTCCAACTATGTTTATCGTTAAAATAATTCTTTATAGTTTAACCCATTAAGGTAATCTTGGGAAAAAAATGCAAATAGAATCATTGCTTTACAGAGTGTTCTGCAACGGGACGTGCTGGTCCATATGGTCCCTGTAAGACAGGCACTCTGATTTGGTAAGGTATCATTTTAAATGTTATTTATTAGAGCTAAAAATATAAGAAGAGAATAGCATAGATCCTTTTATTTGCTTGGAACCCATGCACAGCATGTGCTGCAGACCCTGTCCATAAAAGAGATTCTCTGCTTTTGGTCATTTGAGTTATTATTGGTTTTTCTTACAAGGAAATTACTTGATCTATCATTGCCACAGTCAAACAGAAGCGATGTTGACATGTGGTCTTCTTGCTGCACTTTTACATAAGGGAAAGGCCACACAAGGCCAAGTGGGAGCTGGGATATGCAATGATCTGCCAGTCAGGATCAATGCACAGGGGAAGGTGGGGCATCTGTTGAAAGGCCAAAGCCAGTGGTAGAAATAGGAATACAGAAGAAAATGCCTAAAAAGGAAAAAAAAGAAAGTTTTCTAAGAGTCTATCCAGGGGGAGCAATGGATATGTAATTTTCAAAATACCATTTTTACAGATACTCTTTAGCAAAATAGGAACAATATCAAACTTCTTTTAACTTCCAGTGCTTTTTTGAATTCTGTGTCTTTCATTTTACTCACAGACTATTAAATTGAAACTACTTACTACAGAAAATCAAGGTATTTTACATGGAACAATCTGCCTTTAATTTTCCTGAAGGCTGATATAATCATCAGGTTCAATTCAACAAAAGTGTAAGCATCTGTCTGCCTTTAAATACAGGTCAAATAATCTATTAAACATTTCCACTGCTGGCTTTCTGCATTTATTTCACTTGGTACTTACAAAACTAAGTCAAATTGACATTTCATCCCAATCACTGAAACTTCCAATGCATTTTGCTATTCATATATTTAAAAAACTTTGTGGACTGGGAAATCAGATGTGGGAGATACTGTAAAGGAAAAAGCGAAGGTAGTTATTTCAGTTCCAGGAAGGTCAAGTTTAAAAGACAGAAGAGTGCTCCCAGCTAAGCAACTTTGGACCACAGGGTACTTAGCTTCTCTGTAAATCCATTCTAAGCATGTATAGCTTCTCTATATACAAAACATAAGTATATATTTATTATTACCTTGTCTCAAAATTCAACAATCAGAGCTTATCCTCTGTGCTATTACTATCGTATCCGTACTGGCTTAAATGACCTGATATTAGCATTGCTTTTGAAGATTTTGACAAAATATTACACTTTATTTTGCTGTATGCATAGAATAAAGGTGAAGAAAGATTGCAGACCAAAAGGAGTTTAACAGGACAGTGCCTATCAGAAAGAACAAGCAATAAAAGCTATTGGTCAGCTTTCAAAATGTCAGTAATTCAAAAGTCAGAATATTTTTCCAGCTATTGAAAGATGTCATAAGAACAGAAAATCTGCTAAACTGCAATAGTTGTGATCTTATGCAGATAATTAAAGTTACAGGATTTAGGAGTACGTACAATTAATTCATTTGCCCTTGTGAGTGGAACACCAAAGAGGAAATTACTCTAGTTGCCTGGATAATTAATCAATGCCATCAGAATATTATTCAAAAATAAATTACATTAATATTCTATTACGATACCCTAGTATGTGTCCAAAGTGTGTGGATGTACTGTAGATTATTTTTAAAAGGTCAGGTCACTTGTCAAAATGTTATACAACTTGAAAAGCAAAAACTCTTAATACACTCTTCTAAAACTAGCAAAAGGCCAATTCACCTTTTGTTGTTTTTCTGCTGTCACTGCTTCATCAGAAAAAAAATCAGCATTTTTAAGTAGCTTGTCTTACAGAAACTGTTGAGTTTATAGTAGCATTTAATGCAGAAGATTAGTTACTTCAGGGCAGCACAACAGGTTCTGTTTACTCAGAGCTAAAAATAGTGCCATTTTGCAGACAACTCACTGTATTACCAATATTTTAGATGAGAATTCAAGCTTGTTTCTTTTTATTCCACCTCTTGAAACACAAGTTGTGAGACTGAAATCTCTCTTGCTGCCCTTTGATGCTTTTCTGGTTTAAACTAGGAGTACTGGGAAAAATCCCATCTTACTACACTATTTTATGTGCTGCCACGTTGTACAAACAAAATCCATAGTTACAAGCTACCTGTCAATTAAAAGATATTATTTTAAATTCACCTATTTCTACATGTTTTACAAAAACCCCAGGATGGGTCTCTGAGGTATGTCCTATTACTAAGTCTGGATTTTAGAGCTCTGCTAAACTGTAGCCAGGAAAACCTTCCTTCCACTTCTTAGAAGGTCAGGGTTGATAAGCATCACAAAGCAAAATTATCCTGCTGTTAAATCACTAGAGCAAGACAAGCTGTTGGAAGCATGGATGTCAGTGATTAAATGAGGTCAGCAACAGAATTCCTGCTTGCAGTTGACCTTGCCTATATTTTAATGAACATAGCCATATGTCTTACATTATATAGCCATTGACTGTCATTTAAGACAAGCCCTGACTGTACCATCCTTTCTAACATGTGGCTTTCTGCAGATCATCCTGTTACTGCTCTACTAGTTCACTTCAAATCTAAGCCACTTATTTCTGCCAGAGACAACCAAGTATCTTCCCACCTAGGATCCTGTTTCCTTCTACTTTCTTTAATAGTCTTATTTCTTCTAAATTATTTGAATGCATTCTCCATTATTCTTTTCACATTCACACCTCTGCATTATATTTAATTAAAGTATAATAACTGTCAAGATTGCCTACTTATTTATAGTGTATTTTTTTTATTTCTTCCTATAACTTTGTCTAATTGTTGTCTCTTACGATTTTTATCTTTGCTTAAATTCAAAGATTCAAATGTTCAATAACTTTTAAAGACATAAAGGGTACTTTTACTGATCTGATTTTTTTCTGATTACTTCATCTGATCTGATTGTCAAATTTTACCCAGTGACTCCTCCAGCTTGCTCAACAGTTCTTTTTAAGTTGAAACTTCTATTTTAGGAAGAAATAGACTGTTCATTAAGTTAAAATGACACACTTTTTACAGCATCCCTGTCAATTGTGTTCTGTTAATTATTTTAATTTTATTTCTAGTTAAACTTCAAGGAATTTAACTTTCAGCTTTTAAATATGTAAATGCTTTCAACTACTACAAAAAAGCTTTATAGTACTAGATACCTTCTGTTCACAAAGTAATTACAAATTAATTAAGTCACCTTAACCTTCTTGCCTTTGAGTGAAAGAAACTGTTTTTTTCAACTGTGTAATTAAAAATTGAGAGCTAGACCACAGGTCAAAAGTCTCCTTCTGCAATGTAGAGGGAAAAGACTCTTATTATATATAAATAACACAAAACTTTTTTTTTTTTCCTTACATAGCATTTTAAATACACAGTCCTTTTTGTTGCTCAAGACTGCGCATCAGATAACTAGAACTGAATCTTGACTGCAAAGCAGACAATCAAACTGCTCGTTAAATCACTGATTCTCAAGAAACAGTTATTTAGGACACACTAAAGAGACTGAACCAGGTGCCAATAATATCTATTAATGTTAAATATCTTTTAATTCATCTTGTTTCTCAGACATACAATCCAATGCATATGGACTTGATAAACAAGTGAAATCATTACCTTTCTGTGATTGTCGTCTGATCTTTCTGCCAATCACTAGAACTGCTAACAGGTTCATAAAAGATCTGTTTGTGTGCTTCTACTCCCACAAACTTGGTTTAACTAGTTTAAAAAGCAGATTGAATGCTAAGCCTATCTCAATGTTCTTTTCAAGCATATTAACTACAATGCATTTTACAAAATATTCATGAAAGTAACTATAGGAATCGGGATCTTGTTTCCCCTCTCAATGAAATTTCAATGACTTAAGTAGATATTTTCTGCAGAAACCAAATATCCAGCACTATGGCTTGCTTCCCTGGAACCAAGATGCTTTCAGTCATCTCTGTGCATACAATTCTGGCAAAATCTGTGGGATCCACTTCCTTTGCACCTGGTCTGAGGTCTCTGTAGACAGTCTCAGAGTTGCACTGGGACATTTTAAATAGATTGGAAGTCAAGGGTAAGGACAGGATGTGTTTGTTGTCTCCAAGATTTTAATTATCTCTTCTTCATGCCAACAGTATAGTAAATGCAAATGTGGTGATTTTTTTCAGTGACTATTAGAAAATGGAAAACATCTGCTTGAGAAAGGCATGTCTACTAGCTGAAAATGTAAATAATGACTTGTGTATGTGTGAACATATATGGGGAGTTTGTGTGTATACACATCTTAAATCTGATCAGCAAGTCAAATGGTAGTTAATACATCAGTTGCCTTCTTGAAAAGTGTCAAGCTATGAAAAAGTGAAGCTATTAGCAAAACAATATTGCTGTGACAAAGTTTTCGATGTCAATAGTTGATTTGTCTGTATTATTCTTCCTTGAAGTGATTAGAGAAGGATTTAAGCAATATAGAGTTTTCAGGGCTGTTGCAGGCATGAGAGGCAGTATAATTTTTCACAAAGACAGACTTTAAGGTGGACTTTAAATGCTGCAATAATATTAGGAAAAATATTTTGTTTGCTCAGCTCAAGTTACATATAGGATCACTAATTCATATGCTTTGACCTTACTGCTCCCTGTGAAAAGGCTTAGTAATTGCTAATGATTCTCTGAGAGCTATGGATTTTACTTGAAATTGCTCTATACATTTCTGTAAAGTAAGACAAGAGTCTGAAAGGCGTTATATTAATGTATTAACCTCTGAAAGTTGAAAACAGCAGAAACATTGAAAAATAAGGGAAATCAAAGACTAGACAAGTAATAAAAAAGACCATAAAGGCACACCTCTCGAGGGGAATGACTGATCCCTGTATGTGAAACTGGTTGCATGAGAGGTGTACACACAGTGGGTCATGCAATAGATGCTTCCAGTCACCTGAATTCAAAGGTGCTATGACCTAGAAAGAACATGCTTCCCAGCAGGACACCTTGGAGTTGAACCCTGATCTGCCCTCTGCTACGGGACCCCAGCTGCTTGCCTCACTTGTAGGAGAAGGCCTGCATCAGTCTTCTACATGCGAGTGGATCAGAAACCATATATAGCAGGAGAATCACTGGGGAAGCCCCTTGCATAGCATACATAAAATGAGACCTGCGTCACTTGCATTTCTTGTTAGTTCTCACTCCACTGGGTCCTCTGAGAGAGAGTCTTTCCAATGACACCGGTATCTTGGGTGAAGTTTTCAATCATTCTCATGCAAATGCTCATATTTGGTTTTAAGACATCCTCTTCCCTGTCATACACTATCAGCTTTATATGTTATGGTGCATGGTCCCTGAATCCTAGCTGCAACTACCTCTACTATGTTTGCTAATTTGTTCTTTGCAGACATTCCGATTTTTTGTGGTATATCTGGAATTTGCAAAGAGTCTAAAACTCTCCATTTAGTAAGAGAAAATACTCAGAATAAGTCTGTCTATGTAACCTGAGAGTTTCTGAGGCATTAGAGGGTAGCTGACTCTATGAAAGTGCCTTTTTAATCTTTGGAATCCTTTTTAAAGTAATTTAACAACTACAACTAAGTGCATTTTTTTGGTACGTTAAGATTTCGAAAGTGCCAACCTACATGAATGGCTAGAAGTTGTAATACTTCTCGTTAACAGCAACTGTGTAGTGGTTGGATCCAGCCCTCTTTTTCTCTTCTTTTCCAGCTGATCTGCAGCTAACCCAACACAACAGTGATAAATCTGGATGCAGACAGAAAGCTTCCTGCCAGCTCTCCAGAGCCTCACATTCCTGAGCCTCTGTCAGTATGCAGTGTGCATGGGCTCAAAATTGCCACTGGTCCTGCCAGAGCATCCTGATTGATCCTCCAAGGTCTCTGAGTTCGTGTGGTAAGTTGTGCATTAAATAAGCTTTTTGTAAGTTCTCATACTCCGATCTTGTAGTGACAGCCTTTCTGATCTACAGGCAAAGAAAACATGATGTTAAGCAACAACAGAATTGTTTTCTTAAGTTTCTGTTACTGCCACTGTCTGATCACATCAGCAGTGCTTGGCAGCATAGTAAATAGCAGTGCTTATATTCAAAATAGAGGAGATTCCTCTGGAGTACCAAAACCATAATTTTCTCAAAGCATTTTTTTTTTTTCTAAGCACATGGGTTTTACATTGAAAAGTTATGTCATTACCTTCTGAGCAAAATCAAGCATGTAATTTTGTGATAACACAGATGATATTAGACAATGTGGAATGCAAGAGTGTAAAAAACAAAACAAAACCAAAAAACATTTAGTCCAGAAACTGCAAAAGAATAATCATCCTCTGAAAAAATCTGATAAAAACTCAGATTTCCTTTCATTACATGAGCATATAATTATTTAAAATTGTAACAACAGGACAATTAGCAGCCTTCCTAGTATTCGGATTCAAAGTAGATACCTGCATAGGCTGATTGTTCACTATCAGTGGATTGCTTTTAATCAGTTCTGATATTAACATAGCAACTTTAAGAACTTATTTCTTATCTGCTTACTCTAGTAATGGTGATACATTCCAGAAAGTAAATGAAAGGACTGCAGTTTTAGAAGTAATTTATTTTTTTTTAAAAAGAGAAAATTTTTAAAAGCTATTTGAAATAAAACCTGTAATTCAATAAGGTACCTAGAATATAGGGTATTTTTGACCATGTGAGTAATTCCAACACTAATCGCCAAAGCATAGGAGTGTGTAGCAACCTTTCTTAAAATTTAGGGAATGCTTGAATATTTTGCTGTGTTTGAACCTAAGAACTTTTGATGATTTTCATAGCTTTTTAATAACTCAGATTCTTGAGAGTTTGTATCAGTATAGAAAAGTTGGAAGTACCTTAAATAATGATTATTTGGAGATCACTATCAGTACCATGGGGAATGATAGCTACACTGTGATGTGTCTGTGTTAGAGTTGAATATATATGAAGTCATCAAAGGTTCTGACAGCTTGGCTAGTCTACTTTTTGTATTGTGTCTACAATGATGATAAAAAAAGGACTTGACATGTGATTTAGCATTCACTTATTAAAAGCTTATCACTATACTAATTTGACAGACTCCGTAGTATATTACGGGCCTTGTATGAACTAAACCCAGGATTGCTGTAGGCAAGAGCAGAATAGTAGGCTCACTGCTAAATTTACAATGGAGTCCAGGACTTCCTATCGTTTTTTTTTAGCCTGTTGAAGTAGACATAAAGGAACAATAATTAATTACTGTTTCATATACTCTGAAGGCAAACTTGAATATCACTGAGAATCCTGAAAATGCTGACATGAAAAACTTGAAAATGTAGAATATGTAGGTGTAAAGATGTAGGTAATAGTTTACAATCCTGCACACTTTTGCAAGAATTTGAGCTAAAAAAAAATGCAATTTCTAGTTTAAAAACTGTCTTTAAAGGCTTTCAGCAATAATTCATGTAACTTTTCTTCTTCACTAAAAGTGAAATTCACTGTAGTAGGGGATGCTAACATTATGCTTAACTAATTTTCACCTAAATTTGTTTGCAACTATGATTTAGGCAGAATACACTGCAGTAACAATGTTCCCATAAAGTCATACAGTAGATACATCATGAAGGGGACATACTTGCCTTAGCCCAGTGATGGTATTGAAGGGACCTGCTTTAGGAACCACAAAGGAAAACCATACCTTTGCTTTGGGTTATGTGGGCTGGCTGCAGAGGAATTTTGGAGGTCGTGGTATTCTCAGAGATTTTTCCTTTAAAGGTGGTTTGTGACACTCATCTGTGATATAGTCATAAATGTTTGGCTATTGTTTCAAGCAAAAGCTGATCTGCACTTTTATAACATCTTCATGAGATGGAAACTCCACTTCAGCTACATAGGGCCCAAGTATGTAGTCTTCATGTGGAACCATGAAGGGGTAAATGAGTCTTGGAATTTATACAGCAGCATAGAATGAGATGATTTTCTGCAGTGTAGGTGGCATTTCCCTTGAAGCCACTGCTGCAGTTCGTTCACCTAAAGTGCTCATCTTACTAGCACTTAATCCACCAAAATGCAAATTCAGTGCCAGCTTATCACAGAGTAACTCTACTGACCGGTCAGTATATGCTTATGTTGAGGCCACACCTATGGTTTGTGAAGGTGTTACTGAATTCCTGTATGTTTGGGGTTTGGGTCTTGTGTGTTGTGGAGCATGTAAAGACAGTTTTTCTGTTTCACCATTACATTCAGACACTAGTCCAAATGCAGATAAGCTGTCTTCATACTTACACACCTCAATGAATCATACTGATAGGAGGTGATGAATTGTCTCGTATCCCGTTCAACAATAGTTTAATCACAGTTGCTAACTATAACCATGTGGTTTTCTAAAATTTAAAAGTTAGTTATCTGTCCTCGATTAAGAAGGAAACGTTCTATATGAGAAGTTTCTGAGTGAAAGCTGATGGTTTATTACTATCTTTTAGAATTGCAAAATAGTCTAAAAGGTGAAATGCCATTTATGAAGTGTTGAATAATACACAGCAGAATGTGCAGTATTAGCATCTATGAATAGAAACTCAACTAGACTTCCCCAAAGGTATACTTCAAGGATTGTTTCTTAATGTTATATCTGAGGAACTAGTTTGTGAAGATGAATGTGACATTTATTGTTCATTTAAGCACTGATTGTAGGGAAAGACTTACTCTTTTTAAAGTAGAATTACCCTTGTGTAATGGGTAGTATAGATCCTTCAAAATGTGAAAGACTGTCTTGTGACCAGAGCACTCAGATAGCAAGCTGCCCTAACAATTTCAGTTATGTCAGCTGTGGAAGTTAAGTTTAAGTTCTTGTACTCTGAAGAATTGCCTTGGGAGTTCAAAGGAACAAGGTCTCCTGCATAGTTGAACATATTCACAAAATATTTGGGAATAGTGAAGTGATAATTTTTGCTGCTGATACGAAATTGTTCAGGCTAATCAATATAAAGTTGACAGTGGAGTGTTGCACTGATGACATTTATCGGTTGACAATAAAATGACAGAGAAGCTGATATGATGACAAATATAAAGGAAGGGCGACTGCTTCCCAATGGTGCAGATATTTTGTGTGAGACTCATTTGATCAAATGTAGGTATATGCAGTATAAACCTCTACCTCTAATTTAGTGTCCTATTCACCATCAAAGATATTACCCATGTTATACTAAAGCAGCTCCTGAAAACTCACATTTTTCTCTATTGAATACAAAAATAGATTAGGATAAATGTCTAAATGCCAAGACTTCTTCAGAAAACACTGAACTGCATTAAAAAAATTTTCTGGCACACTCCTGAGCCAGAAATACTGGAGGTTACTGATGTATATAGCTAACCTGCAGTACAAATATTACATTAGAAATACTTTAAACGCATACTGCCTAAAACATGCCTTTATTTTCATCAAAATCCATAAAAATTGATTGTATTTGCCTGAATACTTTCCCCACTGCAGTAATAAGTATTGTTAGGGAAACTGCCAAACCCATTTCATTTCACCACTTAAAGCATTAAAGAAGTCTGCCTTGATTCGGGAGTTGCTATAGATCAGTAAAGTATTTCTTCGGGAAAAAAAAAAACCCCACAGATTCTCAGCATAATTTTCTTTATTTAATTGCCTAGTGAGTGTTCTTTAGCTATTCAGTGTTCATGATAATGAAAGCTGACTGTAGGTCTAACAGACCAATCATCATGAAATTTTTTACAAATTCAGAGACTTCTATAGGTCATGAATTTCTGCAGTCACCCATATCAGGTTGTTGTGTGGCTGGTTTCTTTGAAATACAAGGAAAATTCAGGACTAGATTGCATTGGGTGACTCAGTTGCCATGAACAGGACTCAGAACATGCCTCCTTTCAGCTCTTAGACAGCTGTCTGCATATCAGCCAACTCCTGTTCTCAAAAACTGGTAATATCTCTGGCTACAAAGAGGGACATATCTGCAAACATGGGAAAAAAAATCAGTAATGACTGGCATGAATCTCCAGTGCCTGCAGTTCTCACCCCTGTTATTTCTGTGGATTGATTGAATTTTTCCACTCTTCCAGGCAAGAAGATGGATATTTTCACTATTATGAAGCACTATTTATATATAAATTATTAGAGAGAGAGAGATGAAATTGGTAACAGCAACTAGCTGGGGAAAAAAGGAGGTAAAGAGGAAAAAAAAGTACTGAAGAAATGAGTCAAAGATGAATGCTGAGAAGGGTAAGGGAAAAAATACATCTTTCTAAGTATGAAGAAGGGGAAATGAAAAGGAAATAATGGAAAAAAATGTAATTATAGCACAGAAACAACAGGAGAGGAAAGAAATGCACAAGAGTGTAAAACAAGGTAAGAGATTAAAAAATTTCTAAAGTGAGTTTATTGCATTTACTTATCAAGCATGACTGATAAAAGAAGACTAGAAAAAATATTGTCTCAGCCCCTTAGAGCTAATACTGCTGCTAGTTTCCAGGCTATGTATATTATAGATGAAAAAGGCTGGAATGTTTTGTGAGGAATTTGTCTTTTTATACTGTTTTCTCACAGCTCAGTATTTGTAGAAACGGATTCCTTGATCTTTTCCTTTTTCCATAAATTTCCGGAGCTGCATATGAATTTTTCCTTTCCATCAAATTTTCTGAAGCAGGAAGAGGTTTTCACACTTGTTGAGCAGGGACTAGCACATGTTGCTAGTACTAGTCGGCAACATCAAAAGATGTTTGGTCTTGTTTGGACTCTTCCTATTAGTCTCTCTGTCTTTAAGATTTTTCAGAAGCATTACTTCACTGATTATCAAAGTGAATTTCAGGTTCATTGAAGTAGGTTTGAAGCAGAACTTTTTGTTCAAGATGTAAGGATTAGTTTGTTTTTATGGATCACAACTAATAGCCTGGGAATCACTTACTTTGACAAGCAGGATTAGTTTTGATTTCACATGTAACCAGGGAAAATTCCCAACTCCTTTTACTTTATCAGGGCAGCTCACTGCCAATTTAATGACATTTACAAAATGTCCACTAGGTCCACTAGGGGTCTTTGAGGGAAACTTCAGGAGCACTCCAAACAAATCAAAGGAAGTGATTCTTCACACTACATAATTAAGTTGTCACAAGCAACTTCAGATGCTAAAAGTTTGTGAGTGTCAAAAAGGCTGAAGGTTGCATCCATGGAAGGAAAAATAATTTTCAGGACTACTAAATAAAAGGATCCACTTCAGGCTTTGGAGGTGAGCTGAGCTGTGCTGTAAAATACTGGAGAAATGCAGGAGAATTTTATGGGGAACTCTTACCTGAAATTGCTATATTCTTGCCCTTTCTCTGTGCTCTCCAGGCTATGCACTAAACGTGTAAGCCATGAAACCACTGTCATAATTCCTGACAACTAATTAATGTTAAAGGTGACAGAAATAGCTGAATATTCTTAATATTACTGGAGTTCAGCTGATAATCCACAGCAAAATGGGAGGACCATAATAACCTGTTTAGATCACTAAGAAGATGTACTAAATTTTACAGGGAATCCATTTATAGACACAAGCACTGTAATGCAGCTGACTGAGAAATCTTTATGTGGAGTATTTTAATTTTTCCATTGTAAACTGTTGATTTAACAATATCTAAATCTTTCAAGTGGTTCAAATCTATCAACTGATTTTGAGAACATTTATAGTACATTTATCAAAATTACTCAGTTTAGCACGTTTGAAATCTATTTCAACTATATTGTTCAACTACTACATAATTTTTACTACGGTAAATAAAAATGTTTGGACTTCATTGTAAAAAGTAGAATTAATGTGAAGCAAAGAAGCTACAATATAAACAATATTAATAACTCATCACCTTCACTTTGTGGTATTATATCATCATGGGATCTGACATTATATTCACTAGCAGTCAACCCATATATGAAACTTACCAGTTGTCACACAATATCAAATTATATCATTATATATATTACTCATTTTGGTCATATCTTTGAATTTTATTTTACTATAATTAAATATGTGGATTTTTTGTTTTCCACAGGAGTCTTCTGCCTCTTTTTTGGGTGTGGCGGGGAGAGATGCTTGTCTGCACACCTGTTCAGTCTGTACTGTGGCTATGTGGAGAGGAACAATTCTGAGAGGAAAAAAAAACCAGAAATAGACAGAAGGCTCAGAGGTTGCAGTGATTCCCTAGATCAGGGAATCATTTGTAGCCCTGAAAACCCCAGGAGACTGCTGCCTGATTCTGGAATCAATCCCAGCTGCTTAACCCTCCATTATTACCATGGGCACAAGAAGATAGAAGCTTCAATTCAAATGCAAGCCTAAATTAACATAGCATAGAACAAAGGAGAACCTTATGCAATATTTCAATATTCAAGATGAAAATTTGAGACCATATTTTTATGTTTACATTTTAGCAGTGTAGAGCAGAACAAATTCATAGCTTTGTAAGTTATCTGCTAAAAGAAATACTTCCTTTTAGCTCATATTTAATTGTCATCTTGAAATTCTTGTCCCACTGAAAAGTAACAATGTAATGCAACACATCTGCCTGAACAATACGTTGGGGATCATGTTTTATTCAGTGGCACTTTTGAGGGCAAATAAGGTGTTTTATACAGCATTCTGCAAATGGCTTGTTCACTGAAAGACTAAACTCATTGTAAAAATGGAAAACCAAATTAATGTGAAACTCAGCAAACTCAGATTCCCATATTTAAACAGAAGAGGGAAGTAGAGGGCCAATGTCAGCACAGCTTCAACCACTGGGCTTCATCAGGGTTATTTTCAGATAACACCTAATGATTCAAAATAATGGGAAATTAATGTTAGTTTCTGTGCAGCAGTTTTCCCAAGCAAGACTGAAATGAATTTGAATTAGCTAGGTGACAGGAGAGAACAAATGCTTTAAAAGACCATAGTGGCATCCCCTGCTCATCCATCAGACATCTGAGAGAACAGTAAAGTAAGAATGATGGCTTGTTTAAAGTAACGTTGTGGTTGCTATCAAGCAAGGCATTCAGTGAGTGTTAATGTAGTGCCTAGGATACATACATTCTAGAATATGATAGCAGTCTTAAGACAGCATCTCTAGGGGTTTTATGAAAGACCAACATTTGAGAATTCATCACCTCGTAATCATTGTGGAGGACAAATCACTTGATGTCATCATCTGTCACAATCATACAATGCAGAGTGTGCCAGGCACTGCATAACTACATAATCAGTGCTGATCATGTTTTCAATCTTGAGTATAAGGTAAGAGGCAAATGGGAACAGCAAGGGTGAGGATTACAATCCCGATGTCAGCATGATGGGCATTACAGTTAGCTGTCTAATAGTTGTCAGGCTTTGAAAAGTGTCTATGAGCTATTTACAGACTACCGGTTTATGTGGTACCCTGAGTACTGTACACGTACTATGGAAATAGCAACAAAAGAGAGTTCCTCTTTGAAAATGAGAGTGGTAGATCAAGGCTTATGGTAACACAGTTAAGTTGACTCTTTCAGATGCTGGGTAGTAGAAATTGAACGGAACAATGTATTTTTCCCCTTCTGTTAGGGATCTCAGAGCTACAGCCTAGGGTTTCAATGAGGAAAGCAGAGAATAGTTAATTAAAATGTTGTAAGATCCTTTTTTTTGTTCATGCCAGAAGTCTTGCATTGTTATTAAAGCTCATTAAATTACAAAAATAATTTTTCCTAGACCTTTTTAGATTCTTCTGTGGTTGTCTCTGCTTGTCTTCAGTGACTTTCTAGGGTGTGGAAATACAGTTCACATTCCATTTTGGTCATGTTTTTAAGATCAAATACTAGTTATCAATAGATAACTCTTGACCCATAGCATAGCCAGTACAATTTTTGGACCATTTTACTGACCTTCTCAGCAGGAAAAGACATAGACTATGGAAACCAAGTTGTCAGCCTAATTTGAGAAAGAGCAACAACAGCAGAAAAATAACAAGAGCCAGCTAACCCGTTAGTCAAAGGAGCTAAACTACAGCAGCAGCAAATGCAGACCCTGCTGTGAGGGAAGCTTTCTTGTGTATTGTTCTTCTGACTCTCTTTTCTGGAACTGATTTGTTATACAGTGGTGTTATTCCCTATTTGATTTACAAAGAAAATAAAGTAATAGAACTGAACCAGCAGTCCAAAAATATACCACTAGGTTACCTTTTTAAAAAAAAAAACCTTACTTAATCACTTCTCCATCCCCACACTGACTTTGTAATTTAACATACAAGCTTGGGAATTTCAGCCTTTACTTTCTTCCTGCTTCTCTTGAAATTAGCCTTCTGATTTTTTGCATCACAATCACTTCTAATGAAGTGCCAGTGCCAGGACAAAAGCAAGGGAAAAAATATTAAATATTACTATGCTGAGATTGCAAAGACCAGTCAATCTCCCAGTCTCTTCCTGAATATAGGAAGCACAAAAGGCTGCACTTTCATTCTAATTCACAGGCTATTTATGTGATACTGACTCAAATGGGTAGGCTCAAAGGATCAGATAACCAATTACATCCAGAAGCTTATGCAATGAAAATGTGAGGTTATCACTGGCATAAACTCCTTTCCTTTAGCACAAGGTCATATAATAGAATCATAGTGTGTTTTGATTTGGAAGGGACCTTTAAAAAACATCTAGTTCCTAGTCCCCTGCTGTGGGCAGGGACATCTTTCACTAGATCAGGTAGCTCAAAGCCCTGTCCCACCTGACCTTGAACACTTCCAGGAATGGAGCATCTACAGCTTCTCTGGGCAACCTGCTCCAGTATCTCACCACCCTCAGCACGAAGAATGTTCCCCTCCAGCATTTGTTTTAGCAAGTGAACACAGGCATCTGTCATCATGGCAGGGGCCACTCATGCTCTGGAGAGTGGAATCCATCCACACAGGAACTCCCTTAGTTTTTCTTTGTGATTCTGAGTTCAGTGACCTGCAGTGGATAGAATGCAATGAAAGTAGTAGGTAATAAAGAAATATTAT
>VZZY01014502.1:43302-71116 GCA_013400335.1 Eurystomus gularis | reverse complement strand
CATCCGCTACAAAATTTTCTGTTGAGCTCCCTACCAGGAAAAAAAGCCGTAGAGCCACCAGTGATGAGCTGTGATAGTAATACTCTTTTCACAAGGAGAACAGCAGCCTGTACCCTTTAAAGATCCTGAATCTGTAAAGAAAATAAAATATTTTATTAAACTGACTAAAAAACCAGACACTTCTGGATGCATATATCTCCTACAGGTCCCTGCAAAATTTTTCACCCCAAACAGGGCTTGTCTTCTCCAAAGTATGTCTGTTTTCCAAAATTATATCATCCAGCCTAATAAAATACTTCACCTTTCGACTTCCTTTGTCTGACTTAGAGTCTTAGCTTGGAGGATCACAGCTACAACCACATTGCTACTCTTAAACGCCGCTACCCAAAGTTAAACTCTAGAACATTCACCCTTATTTTAGCAGCAGGTTGTCATGTATTGAAATTGACAGTTTTAACTCATTCAGAAATTATTCTCAAACAGTAATCTGCAAAATATTTCCAAACACAAAGATGAATGTTGTGATAACAGGTGAAATGTGTGCCAGGCATAGTTCAGCAACTGTAGTTAGCTATATTAATTTGTAGATACTATGTCTAAAGTTCTTCATTATAGCTGACCCTGGAACCCTATTCTTGGCCTGATCCCAAACTGACCTTTTTCATTGGACTTTGGATTTATGGTATAATGGTTTACCCTACCTGATTTAAGTAATCCGGAATTTACCTCTTTTTAGCCTCAAACAGCTTGGTCCACTCACTTTTTTACATAAAAGGTTACTCCTTCATGTGCAGCCATGAAAGTCAGGCCTACAGTACGCACTGAGTGAACATACAAAAGCCTTTGGGATTTTTAGTTGCTCCCCTCCATAGCTAATATATATTATTTATACAGATAGGTCTACCCTCTTTCTCTACAGGAGATGCTGTCTTTGCTTATCAAAAATACTGTAGTAAAAAATTCAAACTTTGTCTACATAGTGTAGACAAAAAAAATCCAAGCAATCAAAACCAATTCCAGCAGAAATAGTTTCCTCAGTTTTCACTGCTAAATTACTTCCTCTCCTGGTCATTACTTGCTATTTATATAAAGCTAGCTATTTTACAGGTTAAGTAAAACACTCAACTGGCTTTCCCACTAGCAATTTTTAATATTAGGACCTGATTCTGCCGCAGATCTGTCAGGATGGTTTCACATAGAAGGGCTCAGTGCATTGACACTGGATTACTTCTGAAGATACAAAAAAACCCCTGAAACTCCTATTTCAAAATAACCCAAATGAAAGGAATTAAAACCAGCACACAACTGAGAAAAGAGGGTTTGAGTCTGCAATTATGTGTTTACATTTCATTTCATTGATTTCATCTGCACTTTTTTTCTGATCAAGTCTACAGGTTAGCACATACCTCCTAGGCAACAAGGATTTTCTTCTGCTATTTAAGTAGTGGAAGACTTCTTCCCACTTCAGAAATGGATGTAATTTACTAACATTACTTTCTCCTTGATTTTTAAATCAAATTGAACTAGTTCCTCTCTTGGAAGGGAATAACATGTGACACAAAAGCAGGGGCCACAGATGTTTTTTTCCTTCATCTGTCCATTCTTTTCCATCACCATGGTATTTCTTGCCTTCTCCTGAAAGTGAAGAAGGAACCTCCAATTCCCCCTGCAGACTTCCAGACTTTAGAAGCTGGATGTAAAAAACTACTGCAGACCTCAGTCTGATGTACAAGGGACACCAACTGAGGGAAGAAACAGCAGCCTCCTGAGAAAGGAGACATGGGCCAGTAAACTGATCTAGATAGCACTTTATCCCCAAATTCATAGACACCAGCACATGGAAGCCCCTTGCTAAACAGACCAGAAACTTCTGCTGTTTCTCTTACCTCCAGGATGTAATGGGGCCAGGATGCCTGATGAAGCTGGAGATGCAGCAGGACAGGTGGCACTGGGGCTGGCACTCTGGGCACATATGGATGGGCATGGAAAACCGTGACCAAAGGGGCTCCAGCCCTGCCGTGCCAGTCACGTCGTGAGTTACAGGGCAGCCCTGGTTCCAAAGGGTAAAGATGGCACTTCCAGCCCAGGGTATGTGAGTGGGACCACACCAAGCAAGCTGCTAGCTGGCCAGAAAACCTTTCAGACCTGCACCCTGGCTACATAGAGGCATGAGCTTAATTTAACCCTACAGCAACGGGAATGACTTTACGTAGGAGGTTTCTTTTAGTTTGGTCACTTATTCTCTGGAGCTTGCAAACCTATATTTGAAAATCAGGTTGTCTTTTAATCAAAATATATTTATCTCTCTTCCTCTATGAATGTAAAATAAATAGTTCATATTGATTGTAAAGGGCCAAAATACATTTTCCTAGTCAAAAAAACTGTGCAAAGCATTTATGCAGTACTGGCAATTTCAGTGGTACGATAGGCCTTCTTTCTTATATAATTATTGACATTTCAGTCTTGACTCCCACTCCAAAACTATCAGAAATAATATTCTGGTATTTACAGCAGAATTGAATTAATATTTGTCATATTGTCTTTTGTCTCCTTTGGAGACTTCTGATGCACTTTCTAGAAGAGGCTGTTTTGTCACCAAAGTTGTGGGTTTTTTGTTGAGCCCTTGAGCAAGTCTTGGTCCCACATGCTCAAATCTCCTGTTCTGTAGTCAGCTTGACCTCTCTGATGTTAAGCAGCTGGGTTCTTCTCCTTTAAAGAAAAAAAAACCTGACTTTTGTCTTTAAAGGGAAAAAATGTGAGTTTACCATATGCCTCTGTGTCCTATATAAAATCTCAGCAGAGTTACAGTACACATAATTAGACTGTTAGCGTACTGTTAGTTTCTTAGAAGAAAAAGTATTGACAACAGTTCTAATTAACTTAGCTGTCTTGTATTAACCAGTTTCATGCTCTGTTCTTTTTCCAGATGATAATACTCATATCTGTTCTGAGTTATATTCCACATTTTAATCTTGTGAACCTTGAAGTAAAGATAATTAACCAAAGCAAAAGCTTACAGATGCTTTTTAAATGATTTGCAGATATTCGAGTAGAAAAAAAGCACAAATGTAGACAAGAACTTTCTTTAATAAGAATATGTCACTCATTCTAAGAGATGGACCAGCATATCTATGCAAAATAGTTTCTTGGCAGTTATATTTTCAGTAACCATTCCTGTCAGATAGGAAGAAGTCAAAGATCATGCATTTAAAGTATGTGTTCTCTGTAATCAACACCAGAAGTGTTGGTCCTACCTAGGTTTGAAAGAGTATGCTTCTGAAACTCTGTAGAACCCACTGTAAGGTTCTAAGCTTCTTGTGTACTATCACATATCCAAAGATCCCTGTAATTTATTTTTTAGGGTCCAACAGTATAGAAGAATGAATTCAAAATAACAGTCCACCCCAGCCACATAATTAATTCTTCAAAAACCAGTAACTAATGGGACATATTGGCTCTTTAATTTCCTGGGTTAGTGGAATTTTATGGAGGGAAAAAATGTAATGCTATATACTATTCACACACTATTTAATATATTTCTCTTTTTAAAGCCTTTTAATGCTTAGCTTTTAATATATTTTTCTCCATGTGAGATGTGATATTGACCTGTGTGGGGCTTTTAGAACATCAATAGTAAAAATGTCATTGGTTTGTAAGATCAAAATGGGAAAAAGTTCACAACCACACCCATCCATCTTTAAATTCTCATAGCTTCGTGATGCTGTTGCTAAAACAGAACACAAAACTACATTAAAATTATAGAACACATTTTAATATGTTCTATAAGAAAGTAAGGAGAACTGCTGTTGATAGCTAGTTTCTTTCCCTCTTAGTCTTAGGCTTGCCTGAAGCTCAAATAATAACAAGCTGCGTGAGTTTGCCTCACTCTAAGGACTTTGAAGTGAGTAGACTGCTGTAATCATTCTGAATTCAGCCATTCTGATTAAAACAATCCCTTAAAACTGGTCTGAAGAGGCTGAAATTTATCTATTCATACCTGCTGTTAATTTGCTTGACTATCTTATTTGTCTTTCTGTAAATGTGACCAGAAAGCTGCCTAGTGGAAACTGATGTGAATTTCCAATGCATTAAGGTAAGACAGGTAAGAGAGGTCTCCTGTTCTATTCAGAGGGTGGGAAGAAACTGTGGGAGGGCACCGGATGATCAACGATTAAGTGACACTTATTGTATCTTCCCTGTAAAGAGGATGACCTGATAATGTGAGTCAACGTGAACAGAGTTCAAAAACATATACTTCCAGGCTTTACAGCTTGCGTGGGCTGAATGTGCAGCCTAACACAGAGAGCCCTTCTGTATGGACCTAAGTGAGGACTGAAGCAACACGTGAACTAACAGCAGCAGAAACAGACTGAACAAAAATCAGCATCCCATAGCACAGTAATCCTTCTCCTAGGTAAAATGTTATTGTATTAATGAGTTTGAAATTATTGTGTTAACTCAGTAGGAAACTATGCATGAAGTAGGTGATAGTGATGGGACTGAAAATAGATGTGCTGACAGAAGGGTGGGTAACAAAAAAGCCAAGATAAAGGGCAGAACATTTAGGAAACCCTTTTTTACATACATATGTGTCGATCTACCTCTCTGCATTTTCCTCTTACACTGTCTGTTTTTTCCAGCAACACAAAACAGCCACTGGCATTAAGAAACTATTCTCAGACTGAGTAATAGTTTTGCTCTGATGTGCTAATAATTAATTCTGTGAAGCAGTTCAGTGAAAACTAATTGTAATCTGTACTGTGGGCTACTGAGAGTATGTACCTCTAATGCTATTTTATGATTTGTTTTTCTGCTACTTTGTTTCCTTACCTTTGGGAGACTTCAAACAACATCAAGCTGTATTTTAACTAGGTACTTGCTGGGAAAGCAGTGATAGGCTTTCATGTAATGATGAGACTTAGTCACGTACTGACTCTGAACTGACACTGTCCCCCTCTATTTACAAGTATTTAAGCTCTCTATGCCACCTGTAATGTGTATCTTTTCATATGCAAAACATAGACCAGTGTTCAAGGTACAGTTCTGAACCATGAATAAGACTTTTTCACTTAAGAATGGTAGGTAATTTGCTTGCCAAATCCTCTGTGAGAAAGAACTTGAATCAGGAAGGTGATTGCTCAGCTATTAAGGCCTAATGGATTCAATTGTAATAACAATTACTTATTTTCACTAAAGTAAAATATGTTTTGCAACCTGCTTAAAAGGGGGAAAGTTCAGGCTCAAGAAAAGATGAATCTGTTTAAAATTTAATCTTAAACATCATCATAATATTTTATTCTGTTATGTAAATTATATTAATTTATTTATTTCAACATTTTTAGTGAATCCACATGGGAAGAATTAACGGAGAAATTTAAACAACCTGTGATATTCACTGAGATCTTCAATCCTACCCAGTTGAAAAGTACAATGCTTTTTATTTCTGACAGAACAGCTGTTTAAAAAGGCTGTTAGATAGCTTTCTCAGCATCACAGCATTAATGTTCTTTCAGCATAATTACTTTTTATGCTTTATTTCTGTTAGACTAAACCTGTGGGTTTTTTAAAGAATATTATTTTCTTGACAAACAGTTCCAATGGTATAAGTCACATAATTTTAAGTAAAAAATTTACCAGAAGTATATGGGAAGAAGAAAGTAGAGAAGATTCCATAGTGATTTCTTCAGACAAGAAAAGCAAGAAAAAGAACTTCAAGGTCAGGAACTCACTTATCTCCTTTCCTTTTTTCTTTTTTTTTAAATTTACTCCAATCACTACAACAAGTCATCATCATTATTTGACAGGTTTTTTCTAGCAAGGGCAATGTGTTTGTTCCTAAGAGCAATCAAATGATTTGTGTCCATCTTAGAAGAAATATGTGTTAATGCTGTTGATAGTAATACAGAATGATGTTGCAGTTGATTCTCCAAAAAGCAAATAAATCTAGTATCTTTTATAACTATAATTTCAAAATGAAATTATTGCATGTAATATACCTCTTGAAATCCATCCTTGGATTAATCCATCATTTTCATCCTTGGAAATACTCAAAAGCTGTTCAGACATAGTCATGGGCAACCTGCTTGAGCAGGGCAAGGGTGGGACCAGATGACCTCCAGAGGTCCCTTCCAATCTCAACCATTCTGTGATTTTGTGAAATCAGGCTCAAATGCGTGTACTTGTTTATTCAGTATCTCATCTAGTATCAGAAGTTAATAATATGGTTCATTTTCTGTAAAGGTTATTTTATATGGTTCATCTGTGTCAGTGAAGGGGAGCATTTCTAACGGTTATTATCTCAGACTGAAAGAGTGACTAGAACAGGTGAAATAAACTATATTTGAAGTTACCTTACTCACCTCGTTGATTATATTGATTATTGATAGGGAGTTTTGACAGATAGCTTAGCCTGGGAGGTATTTTCTAGATGGCTGAAGTTAGATAATAGGAATCATAACCTGAAGGGTTGATTTCATGTCATTTGGGGCAAAAAGTCTTCCGTGTTAACCAGTCAAGTGTGTGTTAGACATGCTCTGTTGAAGAACCTGGCATGAGCAATGGGACAGCATGAGCAGCAGAGATGTACGTATTTATACTGTAAACTTCTGTAGCTGTGTAGGATTAACACTATCCTTAACTTTCTACAGCTAAAACTTGCATTCAGATTCCACAAACAGCTGCCTACTTTCAGATACCTGGTTTCAGCAGTGCTTAAAGAAAGAATCTGGGTTTGCCACAGAGTGAACAAGGATAATTAAATAACTATGTTTGGGATTCCCAGGAAACACACGCTTTGGAGTAGCTGTGTAATCTTCACAATGGCACATAAAAGAAGGGCTTGTCTCAATTGTTTTGGATGTTTAGGCACCTGCAGTTCTGAGTTCAGTATATGTGTGAGATCACAGTCCACATCATGAAACTGCCATTTTGACATGGGCTCTCTTTTGCATAGGTGTATCTGGCCTTTTCCTTGTAAAACAATTTCCAGAGAAGGGGAAGAGGGGGTATCACTTTCCTTTTATGTGCTTGATTATGGGATACATGTGCTATCTAGAAAGTCAGACTTGTGTTCTGCAGCCTCTCAGCTGTAGGCAATTTTACCAATGCTTTGTTTATACATCCAACTCTGACTCAAAAGACTTGCCCACAGTCAAAGTTCCTACATATATTCCATTAACCAAAGGATTGCCTATTCCCAGTATAAAAAAAAATCTCAGCAGGCTAGTGGTGATTTTAATCCTTACATTCCCAGAGGTTTTTAAGAAAACATAACAAGAGTCTGTTTTGGTGAACTTTTGGGTTTTGACAAAGCTTGCTTGGTTGTAAACTTGTAGTATTGATTGGAGTTTGTAATAAAAGGGACTGAAATAAAGCAATGTGAAAACTTCTCAGAATTCCAGATAATAATCCAGAATATCACTTAAATCACATTCCATGCAAAGGAGTGTCTTAGAAATGTCAGCAACATGCCAGATTCTTTTCTGTTCCAGTTAACAGAAAATACCTTACAGTCCTGCAATCACTAAAGTGAGAATTATTACAATTCAGTTACATACACTTCAATATTGTTGCACAAGCGTTACAGGATAAAATATGGCTCCCTGCTCCTAAATATAAAAGTACGATGTCAAAATGCTTTTAAGATTTGAGGTGTAAATTCATAGTTCTGTAGATCATTAATTCATTTTCATTACTATTTTTAAATGTGGCTAAAAGAATATATGTTCTTAAATAATTCAGAAACAAATCCTAATGAATTTTAGGAGGCTTTGCAGTCTGCCTGTAAGCTGCAAACTTACTACAGCTGATACTAAAAACCCTCATGGTTTTCATTTTTTCTTGTAAAATGGCAACAGATTGTTAAAGCATAACAGGAACATGCAGAGAAACAGACATAATGAAAGCACTAATGCTTTGTTGTTAAACATCTGCTTCTGTTTAAACCTTCACACAGGTGTACTCACTGTCAGTTTCTTCTCTGTAGTCAATGTTTTTACCACAGGAATGGTACAGTTTCTGAGAAGGCACTTTGTATTCATGTGAGTAAGAGAATCTTTTTTATCTAAGGAAAGATAAAAACAAGAGAAGTGGGAAATATTTATCAGCTGTCTGTTTTTTTCAATCTAGTAGGCATATCATGTTTGTTCAAACATTTATGCAATATTTGCACTGTCTTAACTTGAACTATCTTGAAGGAAAACTTGCTGCTTTTCCATTTTCAGAAGTCTCAGTCACTGAAATATAAGCCAAAGTTGACTCAAAATCTGATGACTTCACATCCAGAATGTCTGTATCCTGCAAATTCTATATTTTGTATTTCGGTTCTCTGGAAAGTATATTCTGCAAATTATTTTCAGTTCTAAGGCTAAGAGAACCATTTTTGCCTGTTTCAAATAAATTTGTAGTAGGGAGTCTTGTAGCTTCATATATTTCTGTTATTTAAAAGGTCTGTGAAACATTTCTCCGTAAAGTCAACCTTGAATACTGCAAGTGCTTAAATACTCAGTTTCCTAGATATACCATTATTCCTCAGTGAAATTCAGTAGTAGAACATTTGACCTCCTTAGACTTCCTGATAATTGCTAGACTTAATTTCAAATAATTAACAGAATCTCTTTGTTAAAGTTTTACACAAGAGTTTAAAAAAAACCTCAAAACATTCTATTAAGTAAAAAGTAAGGACAAGTAAACATAGGAGGTGGGAGGGACAGTGAGGAAAATGTGAGGTACTGGTGATTTTTCAGGTGTCTGTAGTTTATATTTTGGTGTAAGTAAGTGGAGAAGATGTTCTGGGAGATAGCTGGATATAATAACCATAAGGCTTTTACTTTTCTTTGAGTCTTTCTCAGCTCTGAGGTAACTAGAGGTAATTTTTGCTTTCACTCTGAAGTGTTTTGTAGTGAAAAAGGATAAAAACTGAAAAACTTATCCTAAGCATCCATGAACAATCCCAAGCATGATGGGAGCCTGGGTGTTTAAACAGTTGAACCTTTAAATGTCACTTTAGATGCTTTCTGAGTATTGTCTTTTTATTGTTACTCCTTAGAAGCCCCAGAAAGGTCACAGTCCTGTTTTGCTGGTTTGTATGTAAACCTGCCACAGTGAGTTTTCACCTCAGAAATCTACTGTCCTCAACATGACCTGTATTTGCCGAGCCTTCAGTCATACCTGTTTAAGGAGCTGGTCCTTATTTAATAAAATCAACTTAATGCTTGGGAAATAAATATGTTATTTTAATTTATATCAGAAGAAAGGACTTCTGTGAGTAAAGGGAACTAGCGAAGGACATGAGAAAAGAGTCTGATTTAAGGAATTGCAAATGTGGTTCCAGTTGCAGATTTCGTTGCAATGGAGTTTCTCTGGGATTTGAAAGGCATCTTTGAATATTACATCATGGAAAAAGGAGAGAGGCAATTGGTTGGAGACATGTGACATAACATTACACTATTCTTTGTCAGAAAAATATAGACTTGATCTCTTTCTGAGGATCTTGCATTGAGAAGCTGCAGTATTAGCAAAAGTCCCATGCTCAGCAGCAGTAATTGTAAGTAGCAATTTGGACAACAGATTTTCTTTCCATTCCTCGGACATTTCTTCAGGAAGAGATTTTTTCTAAGAGCCATTTTTTGGACATTGCCAAAGAGCATAATTATAGAGGCTTCCTAATTTCCATCTGAACAATAGCATCACTAATTTCAATATGCATCTCATATTTTAAACACATTTAGCAGTTCCCAAATTTTAACAGTGATTAGTGAAACTAATGACCACAAATAGAATTGCTTGACTTGATTGCAGAAGCTGTTAATATTAGAGACCATTAATGTCTTACTTCAATGAGCATTTAAAAGTGTAGAACATAATGGCTTCTGTGCATTTCTTTCAGGATACTGCTAAATATTAAAAATATTTTTATTGGATTATAACACATCTCTGCTATTAAGAAAAGTGGCTCAGAGTGGAAATGTTTTTGTTTGACAGACCAGATTTTCCACAATACGACTTTCTTCAAAAGTCATCACCAACAAAGTGGTGTTTCTCATACCAAACTACTTTCCAGTGCTGTACTGAACCAAACCTGCAGGAAAGAAAGCATAAATCTCTTCTGAGTAAATAAGCAGGACTACTGGTACAGATTAAATTGTTTCTTTTAGAGACCTACCCTTTGGAAAAAATAATTTAAATTACATTTTAAATTACCCTAACTTCCTTGAGCTGTTTCCTAATGAGTTACCGAAACTACAGTTAAAGTCACATCAGGGAACCACCCAGTTTGGCATCAGCCTCCACACCTACTTTTAACAGACCAGAATCCAACAATATTTTAGAAATTAAAATGAAAGTGCTGCAGCTGGGCCACAGAGAGAGATGCTTGTATACTTACACAGTTAATACAGAGTTCTGTATTCAGTTTCTAATTTTCATAAGGTATAAGAACTAATAGTATTAATTAAATCGGGATTATCTAAGCAGTGGGATAAATATTTTAGGAGAATCCAAAGAAGTCTTTAGAATTTGATGAAACTTCTATCAGTCAAATGCTTTCTATTACTTGGAGCTGCTACTGGCCAGCTGTGTCACTTACCAGATGCTCATGTAGCAACTTCTTCACGTGTGTGATAGCTTGCAATTATACCTTAGGTGTAATTATGTGTGTAAATTGTGATCAACAGCTTCTAGGCTTCATGTCCTGTCAGTAACTACTAATTTCCCCCCCATATCTAGTTTCAGTGTGAAGCAGCAGCTCTAAAGGTGATGGGCTGAACTGAACTGTCCTCAGAGCCTATATCAAACAGCTGGGGGGCTCTATTGTAACAAGTGCATAAGGTAACACAGTGCCTGGAATTGCTGTTGCAAATTTCTAAGCACTATGCCTGGTTTGCCTTACTCACCAGCTAGTTTACTGGTTCATCACTAGACAATTGCTCTAGACAAATATTCCTATATACCATCCCTAAGTATGAGGCTTGGATAAGGAGGACTGTTCATGCATTATACTTTTCAATATGCTGAAGAAAAGTTTTCGTTGATGTGTTTCTTTTTGTAGGTATCTCCCTTGCCTTGTGTAAGTAACGCAAATAAACAGGAATTCTGTTCAAGAACAAGATAGATCTTTAATTTCATTATCACCTGCTTCCAGATCTTTATTAGGTCATTAATGCACAATTTAATTTTCACATAAAACATATGAGTAAGTTTTTAATAACAGCAACAAATTCATATGGTCTTTTTAGAAATAAATGTCAAAACAATTTTTATCCCACTATCTAGTGGAACATGGAGAGGCAAAGTGACTTGGCCAGTGTCATACAGCAGATATCCTCACTGCTATCTTATGCAACATGCTTTCCTATGCCAAGTACAAAACAAAGAAATCCAACTACATTTTTTTCTGGATAAAGGAATTCTCTCTAGAAATGTAAATACCGTTTCTCTTCTTCACTTCTCATTCTAACACAAAGGTCAGTTCTTCCCTTATTGGTCATAGATATCTGCATATAACAAATCACTTTTTAAAGAGGCAATACCCAAATTTCAAGAACTGGTTCCCAGTATAATCTTACTTGGTTTACATGCACAAACCACACTTCCAATCTACATGATCAAGCAACAAATAAACAATCATTTTCCTCTGATATCTCATATCCGCTTCAATATTCAATGCCTACAGAAAAATTCTTTCTCAAGAATTGTCTATGCTCTGAAACCAAAGCAGAATATAAACCTTCTTTCACTCGGCTTCCTTTTCAAGCAGCTTCTGCACAGAACTGAACATATTTCTCTAAAATAAAGCACTTATTTATGTGTACAGGAGAAATGCATTAGAATGCAGTAATGTGCAATATGTACAATAATACAATGTGTGAATTCTCACCATAATATGCAACCAGCAGTAGCTCAATACATAAAACTAGCTTTCCATTGTCTCAACAAAAGAAAATTTCTAAGAAAGGGTACAGTGATGGAAGATTTAGGCTATCAATCTTTGGATCTTTATTTCTATCTCTAGTTCTAGTTTATTAATCAATATGCTTAGTATGCCAATAAATACTCTAGGGAAAATTGTAATGAAGCTGTGCATCAATTGGGACTTTTATTGCTAATGCTCTGATAATTTTTTAGAAAGTTCTGTATGGAACTGGGATGAGTCAGATGATCTCCACAAGCAGAACTGATAGAAAAGTTGAAAACTGTATGTTTAATTGGTTTTGCTGTGGTGGGCTAACCTTGGCTAAGTGCAAAACTCCCACTTAGCTGCTGGCTTCCCCTATTCATCAGGAGAGAGGGAGAAAATAGCATAAGAAACATTGGGATTCAAGATAAAGACGGGGACGTCACTTATTAATGACTGACTTGGGGAAAATGAATTTAATTCATTGTCCATTAAAATAGATGCAGGTAGTGAGAAACAAAGACAAACTTTACACTTTCATTCTGAGTATGAGCTGTGGAAAATTTAAAGCAACTCAGTTCAAAGCAAGAATCCTTCTTCTGAAATGCTAATAACTCAACCTGTGTTTTTCACATATCTTCTGGTAATTTGTTCTCTATCACATGACCTTCATCTTAGGAATACTTTTATTTTTCCCCCATTCCAGGATGGTATTTTTTCAGACTTGACCAAACCTTAAGGAGTTTCATAATTTAAACTAAGCTTTGAAATTCAAGTGAATAACTGTAACTGCGGTAGATGGACCCTGTTTGCAGCAACTGTTAGTAGAGTATCTGAGAAAACTCTACTATTAAGCTATAGACCAGATGATATATTAAATTCCATATTCATTGTGCTGGTTACCAGCAATTTTATAGTGTTTTCCCAGATGTAATAATAGCAGTATGTTAATAAAATTACAGTTTTGTGATTTACCTTGACATCTGCATTATCTAGCAGGCTTTGGTTTTTTTAAACTCTCTAGCACTTCATGTTTTCTGGCATAAAATGTAGGATTCTTGTTCTCATTATTTCAGTGAAAAACTTCAAAGCATGACCCCATAACAGCTAAATTAAAAAAGGAAAAAAGATAGAGCCCTATCTGGAACCTGAACTGATTTGTAAGCCAATTAAGTAGCTTTAGAAAGCTTTGGGGTTGACAGTGCTAGATTCAAGCTTCCACAGCATAGCTGTTGTCTTGCTTTTATTTTGCTTGTTTGTGGGAGGAGTTATGACTTTGCATGAATTAAGATGTTACATAGAAAAGGGCACTTCGGAAACTTGAACAGCCATTCAGGACTTTAAGTGAAGTAATGGTGCTGATAGAGGAAAAAATGAGAAGCGTGAATGTTTGAAAAGATGAGTAAGACGTGTCTCTGGACCGGTTGTCCTTCAAGGTGTTTCAGCAGATAATGTCAGGCAGAAAATAAAGATTATTTTTTTTCAAAGAAGAAAATAAAACTCCTAGAAGCAGGAAGAAATTGATTGCTATTGCAAAATAAGGTATGTTATGGGTCACACATTTTTTCTGAAGTCAACTGTCTATTAAAACATATGCTGTATCTTTAGTTACAATATATTAATAATGTTTAAACAATTTTGTGACTTTTATAATTTGTAAGTCTTTTGACCCAGTTATCTCTAAAAATGTATCTAAACACAAAGCCAAAGCACTAATTAAATTTTAGATCAAATGTATTAGAGCCAGCTAGGTTGTTCAGCAAGTACTTTCAGTAAGCATAAACTAGCACAGATATTGGAAAAAGCATTCCTGGTCACCACTAAAAACATGCTCCTATCCTCATTCCGCCCATCCCTTATACCAGCACAAATGATGGTGTGTGGTTTTACAGTGAACTGGGTTAGAAAGCTGAGCAGATAAAAATGGAAGGGAGGAATAAAGAGAGGGGAAACCTTTTCTGTCTGATCAGATCCTGCATCCAATTCACTACTTTGACACATGAATAATTTTCTGACACAACTGAGCCTTGAGAACAGGGAGCACACAGACAAGGAGTGAGCAGGACTTCTTTAGGTGGAAGCAGTGACCCATAACTGCTGAAACCACCTGCTGAGAAGTTCCCATCTGAGAAGCACCAGATTCAGATTGTGGTATGAGCGTACTCTGCTGGTTCAAATATTTTCTAAAATAATTGACAGGTTGACTTTTATAAGCAGTATTTACTTGTAGCAGGATTATCTAAGCAAGTAAAACAGACAAACATGCAGAACAGAAAGGATAAGCTCCGATAACCTAATTCCTATTTTACTGCTAGATTGTTTTTGCTGCTATGTTATGTTCCTCTCTTGCACTTTAGCTTGAATTGCACCATTTTCATCTCTTCAATAATACCTTCAGATTTAAGATCTTCTTTAAACATTCTCAGCTATATTCAGGTTACCCAGCCTGATCAGCTAATGAACCCAGGCATCCTGTTGCTCCTGACATTTATTTGCTTCATATACATCAGTTCAGAAGCCAATGTTGTAAGCAATGAACTATAGTGAAACTTCTTCAATAGATATGTATCAAATGAAAACTATTGTTTGCTTTCTAGTAACTCCTACTAGATTGCTGAGCAGGCAACAATTTTATGTTAATTTTTTTTACTTATATCTGGTGGTTGCCAAAGCTAGAGGAATGAATGTATCATGAGGCCAGTTTGCACTCTGTATAAACACAGGTCACTGTCTCTATCTAGGGCAAAATATCTTGTCTGTTTCTTTTCCTCTCTGCTTTCATGGTAACATTTTCTGCAGGAGATTCTTCTTTTTAGCACTGCCAGCTCCAACAGCAAGATACAATTCCTACAGCCCAATGCACAATACATGAAAATTCTTTACGAAAACCTTCATATTGTTTTTTCTTCTGCTACTTTAGTCTCGCATAAAGCATCCTTTAGAAAGGGAAATATTTTCTCTTCAGATAGCAATTTCACACTATTGATCATGTCCTTTATTGACCAAAACCAAGTCATGAAATCAATGAAACCAAGTATATTTTGATTCTAATGTGCCAGTAACTGATCATAATAAAATATAGTGTATTACAGATATGTGCTCAGATTTCCTGTGGCAGTGAAGAGGCAGAAAGATACTGTTGAACTTCGCCATAGCTGGGTCTTGTCTGTTGTACATGAGAACAGAACTGATAACTGTCTATCTAGTTGCACGCTAAAACTGATGTGAGATCCTTGCTGTTTGTGATGGAAAACAAGGTACAATGTTGTTCTTGTTTTACTGGGAGAGAATCCTAGGCCAGCCATGGTCTATAGACCATTAGCAGTTTGGAGTCAGCCAGGGCAGCTGACCTGAGCTGGCTACAGGTGTATCCCATCCCAGTAAGGTATCCCATCTCAGTATAAAGGGGGAAGTTTGCAGGAGATGGGGGTGTATCTTCTGATCATGCTACTCTTCCTGCTCTTGAGGACTGCCTTCCTGTTTATTGTGACCACCACACGTTTGCTCAGCTGAGTATAGCTTATTTTACTTTACGTTGGTATTAATTTGGCTGTGCTGTTAAATCCATTTTCATTTCAACAGGTGAGTCTCCTCTCCTTTTCCTGTTCCCCCTTCTTGGCTGGGGAGGGGTCATTGGGTGATAGAGCAACTGCTATAGTTTAGCCTCAGATACAGGCTAAATGTAGACAAGCCTGGAACTTCATATGATGGAAAATGGCATATGAGCAATTGTTACACCTCAGAGTTCTCCAAATAGCACCAAACTTATTTTTTTAAAAGTGGGCAAAATATGCAAAAGAGCATGTTTAGGTTTTTCCTCTGTAGTCCTCTGCCACACATAATTATAGGACAGTTTGGTTTTTATGGGACCTCTGAGGTCCCAGGCTAGGATGTACACCTGGTCATACAGAAAGAAGGAGTAACTGTGATGTTACCGTAGGCCTCCTATAATGAGGTATGAGTCAGTCCAAGCTAGCACACTATAGTTCATCCTGTTATACAAAGAATGCTACCATAAACTGTGGTGCTTCCTGGAGCTGAAGTGTTTCTGTAAGTCTGGTTTTACTACTGGTAGAATGGCTGAGGCTCTTTAGGAGATTTTTTTAAAGAGGATTTCAAATAAAAGCTTAGTTCTAGTTTGTTTCCTGTTCTTAAGAAGTCACACAAGACATACAATACTTTTTATTGAAGCTGTGTTTAAGATTGTGCTTTAACAGAAATGAAGCTATTTTCAAAATATGGAACAGTATGAAACTGTTCTTCTGTGCTGTTGGAGTCTTCTTTCAACATCTTTCAGGCTTAAGCTAAAAATCAAAATATCTTCTAACTGAACTATGCACAAGGTCTCCCCATATAAAGCATTGGCCCGTGATGCAACATAGTCCTTTAAAAATAGCAGCATGCTTCTCCTGCACAGCTTGTTCTCTGGTAATGTAGGAAGCTCAGAGAGGGAATGGTATCTGCTCTTTCTGGCCATAGAACACCATGTTTTAATACTCTTATATTTCAGGTCTATAATGCCTAAGACTGAGTCTGCATAATATGTAGGCCTGTGAGTGAGGAAAGTTGTGTGTGTCCTTTGCTGTTTTCCATTAACATCTACAGAGGGACATCTGTAGCTTGGCCTCCCAGGAGTCCTGGAGATTAACTGTCTGCTGGTCTTAGAGACAGCCATATCAGCTGCAACATAGATTTTACTGGTTTGAAACTTAAATAGAGAATAGAAATAGTGGGACATAGCTAAAGCAGAGCAGGAAAATTTTCAAGGTAGGATATAGTCAATTTGGTACTTGCAATAAAGAAAAATACCAGAAATAATTATCTAGGGCTTGCAAACAATTTTCAGTATATCACAAGAATTGTCTTTCATAATGTGGCAAATCAAAGCCCTGATAATTTCTCATTAATCACATTGTAATAGAATATTATGATAACTTCATAAGACTGTGTCCAATTCATGAACATTTTCGTTCTTTCAGGGCTTAAAAGTGCTTATATTTGTTAGGAGTAATGGGTAGCTGCTGGAATGGGCACTGATATTCTTGATACTAGAACAATTGACCTGTTCATCCTGATGTTTCCTTGCCAGCTGGGGAAGCACTTATCCACCCTGTTTTCCTGACTGCTGTTATTTGGCCATTTCTCGCATCAAAGCACAGAATAATTTAGGTTGAAAGGCACCTCCATTAGGATCTATCCTAAGCCCCTGCTTGAAGCAGTTCTAATTTTACTGGGTATCCTCAGGCCAAGTGCAGTCAGGTCCTGAATCTTGAAGGCCTGGGGTATCCGCAGCCTTCGGGACCAATCTGTTCCTCTATGTGTAACTGGAGCTTTACATGTTCCAGTCTGTCTGTTGCCTCTCACCCTATTGCTTCACACCTCCAAGAAGGGTCTGACAGCATCTCCTCTCCATCCTCCCATCAGGAGGCAGCAGTAAGTTCTCCTTGGAGGCTTTCTCTTCCCCAGGCTGAACAAACCTAGTATTTTCCATTCATCTTAGTAGATCCCACCCTGCAGCCACTCAGCCAGCTCTGCAGGAGTCAGCCCTATGACAGCCAGCCTTCCCAGCATATCTTGTCAGCTGTGTTTGTCCTGCCTATAACTTGATCAGATGAAAAGGTGGTTGAATGCATAGGAAAGAGAGTAAATTGGATGTATGGCCCTTTGTCTCATCCTGCTCTCACAAAAAACCCTAATGTCTTTCAAATTTTATATCAAATATGGAATTTATTTTTGGGTGAGAACAATAGAAAATTATCATAGAATCGTAGAATGGTTTGGATTGGAAGGGACCTTCCAAGGTCATCTCGTCCAACTCCCCTGCAGTCAGCAGGGACATCTCTAACTAGATCAGGTTGCTCAGAGCCCCATCAAGCATGGCCTTGAACGTCTCGTGGGATGGGGCCTCCACCACCTCTCTGGGCAACCTGAGAGGTTGTACCCCTAAACTTGTTCCCCTGATAGGTGGGCAAAAGTAAGTGAATTCTCAGCACTCTCTGAACTGACTAAAATTTTTCTGATTATAAAACAAGTAGGGCCCAAAATGGAAAATGTTGTGCATATTTTTAAGCTTTGAATTCTAAACATTGGTTTTGATACACACAGATAAAATTGTGTTTATCTTGCAGTGATAGATGAGCTGCAACTAGAGAGAAAATAAGGCTTGACTCTTAAGAAGTATGAGTGTATAGGAAAATGATTTTAAAATTTTTTTGAATAAGCTTTATATAATACTTGAAGGGCATTTCTCTGTATACAAGGAAGGAAGATTAATTATAAAACTATTTTTTAATTTATGCAGACTATATTTATAATGTCTCTTGAAATTAGAGTATAAATATGAATTAATGTTACTAATTTCTTTAGCAATTCATAGTTTAACTTCAGAAATATTTAAATATTTCCTCGGAAAATCTGAATTATTAAATAATATTATTTAATTATCTAACATGATGGTTTGTGAATAGTTGTTTCTTCTGCTTTTTGTCTTTTACTATCACCTAATAAAATGTGAGCTGAAAAAGTTAATTTGTAGTATGAAAAAGCTGTTCAACTGATGAACTAAGCCCTTATATTATATGGAATATTAGAATAATTTTTTGTATGATCAAGTTTAATCTCCCAAGGGGGCTGGCTTTTTAGACATTCAATAAAACCAAAGGAAATTTCTTTAGAACATGATTTAGTCTATTAGTCTACAAGTCTTAATTGTGATGGTACTCTAAGAAGCGAATGGCGCTTATACTGAAATTAATGGCAAATAATTCCTTTAAATGTCCTTTTTATGACTTATTTTTGCCTGTGTAATAGGCTATGTGCTATGGAAGACTTCTTCAGAGAACTAATAGCTGATACTTATCAGCAATATACAACTGATTAGTTACTAAATTACTATTTAATAATTTTAGAAGTTAGCTAACAATACATTAATCCTTGTTCATGGAAGATAATTTTGAAGTATGTATAACTGAAAAGTGTTTATATCCACTGATACAGAGAGCCAATATGATATTAGAGAATAAAACGTAATTTGTTTAGGAGTCTTTCTAATTCACATACTAGTTATGAGTATGTTATATATAATTGACAAAGTTTAAAATACAAAGCAGCGGTTTTAGACAGTAGCCAAAGTTTCCAAAATTCCTGTTTCAGACCCCTCCTCTTCTGTATACAAAATATACTGAGAAAATAGGCTTAAAAATGAAACTCTACAGTCAATGTCTTGTAAAGTTTTTTTTTAAAACTAAAAGTAAATAGCATGCAAGCTTGTCTACATACACATATATACATATTTTCTTCTGAATAAAGAGAAAAATAAACACAAATAGATAATGGAAAACTCTCCCAGTGCCCGGGGGAAAAAGTAAATATCAACTTTTTTTTCTATTTTGCCTGAAGGTTTTTTGTTGATTTGGTGGTGTGGGGGTGGGGTTTTCTTTCCAATCTTCCCAAGATGGAAAAATCTTCTTTCCTATCATAATAATTTTTAACAGGAATTTTAACTTTCACAAGTTGAAGTGTAAAAAGCCAAATGTAGGAATAAGGAAGCCAGGCAAACTATGAAAAAGAATTACTATTATTTTTTTTTAAGAGAACACCCAATATGAGGGACAGGCATTTAAAGTGAACACGGTGGTTCAGAAGGTGGCACTGTTCCCCCTGTTGAGTTTCAGTCACAGTGTGGTGTACAGGGGCAGGACACAGCTGTCATTTAATGAAGTTGCATGAATTCCTTCCACATCTGTTAATGCATATGACAAGGAGATAAAAACCCAAAATGTATGTTAATGCTTTGCTGATTACTGATGTGAGTCAAGTAATACCATATTACAATTCCAGTTATGTTTCTTACCTGCCTGTCTGTGCTTATAGTATACAAAGTCATTTTTGTTCACGTTACAGAAATACAGACTATAGAATTTCATTATGAATATATTTTTTATTGTTTTTGTCATGGTCAGACAAGGTTTCTTATGTTCGTTCTGCCCACAATGTACAACAAACACAGTAAAGAAAGTATCTCATAACTACTTCTTATCTCACCCCTGTAAACAATTTTGCTATTGCTCTCTCAAAAGAATATTTACAGTTTTCAGCAGCTTTCAGAAAGGGAAAAATAATCCACTTTCTAGCTGTAATGCATCAACCGAGAAACTCGAAAATAACAGATGTCAGTGCAGATTGGATTTATTTTTCCAATATGCTTTTAAATGAATGAATGTGAAACTGTTAATACTTGTTGTATCCCAGAAAGTTGGTTATATTTACATGATTTTAATGTCTGTTTTTTAATGTTAGAACTGCAGTCACGTATGTGGGAGGTAACTGATGTTTGGCAGTTTCCCAAAAGAGCCTAGCTGCTATGAGCTTGTCATTCAGGATGACAGCCATCTTTTCTTTCCTATTTTGTGATTTCATAAATCGGATCTCTTTCTTTCACAGTTAAATTCTTGAATGCAGTATTTCTACTCACGGTAGAGCTCAGTAGTCAGATAAATATTCCAATAATGCACAAATAAAGAAGGGTATCTTTTTTTCCTGGAAGAAAGACTTTTTCTTCTAGTGTCCTAAAGCAGTCTTGTATTGTTGTTGAAGATGTACAGAGGCATTTTCTTCTTGAGGCAGATGAAGAAATACACACTGGTTCATTATCTGTGGGCATCTTGAGAATGTGATAAAATAAGGTCCACTAATAAACAAATCTGCAGAAGTTAGGGTCAGGAAAAATAACTAGAGTGACATCCTATTACTCTGAATCTACTTCCTTGAATTCTATGGAGTCACATATACTTTCTTTAATGCCAGAGACATTTTTTTCACTTCCATGTTACAGTATCAATGCAGTTATGGAAGAAAGAGCTGGACTGCAGCTTTCCTTCTACATCAGCCAAATCGTCAGGTTAGCTGTCTGCAGAGACCTCATTAGGAAGGGGAGTGGAGGGAACGAACAGCTTGCTTTTTTCAGATTCCAGATGGAGTTTGTAAATCTGACAGGTGGGGAAGAGAAATGAGTGGGAAAGAAAAATTTTCATACTTGTGAAATGACAAAAATCTGTCTAGAAAGTCTTGAGAAAATGAATATTATCCCATTTCTGAGTATAACGGCATTTGAGGGGTTAATCATTCAGAAATACCTTAACACCCAGATAATCTGTAGTTGGAAATATGAGGTGAACACCAGCCATGATCCTTGTCCATTAATAGATTATTTTGCATAAAGTCTTGTACTTTTAGGTGTTTTGTTTGAACCTCATTTTTCTGTATCCTCCATGTATGAAATGTTTCTGTGCTATAGAAATACAAATCTTACAGATACAGATTACTTGCTTGTTTTTAAAATTCAATCATCTAATGTCTTTTCAGGCATCAAGTAACTGTACAGGTGCCATATGGAATGCAGATTCTATTTTGCTTCAGATTAAATTTTTAAGATATCACTTGACTTCTAATATGCTGGGTTCCTTTTTGAGCTTGCAAGCATGAGGCTGTGATTTTTCCAGATATGGGTATTTGAAGCGCTGGGGCCTGAGTTGTGGGCCCCAACTTGGAGTTGACCTGTGAATGAGTCACAACCAGCAGAATGTTTTGTTTTTCCAATTGGCTTCATGTTCCAGAGGCAGAACCTGGCCTATCTGTGTCTCTGTGGCTCTGCCCTCACCGAGGTGATCATGGTTGGGGTGGTAGGTGAGGCCAGTGCTAGTTTAACCAGGAGCCGATCAATTGGAGGATCTTCCTGTTGGGTGTGGCTTCTGTTGGGGCTGCCTGCCTCTTGCTGAGCTCTCTGGGTCCTTCCATATGAAGGGCCACTGAGAAAGTCATCTCTGTCTGTTGTGTTGAGCAGGTGATGCTGGCACTACAGTAGGCAGCAGAGGAGCTGGGCCCACAGGAACCTTTGGCAGGACTGTCTGCAAGAAGACTTTTGAGGGGATGTTGTTGAGTTCCGTGTTGGCCTGTGTGATCAGGCAACTGATGGCAGCATAAAATGATGGCTGAACCAGCAAAACAGTATTAGACTACACTGCATAGGTGTCTTACTAGGTAGCCCTCTACATTCAGGTCAGCACTTATCTGCTTGCTTGCTTCACATCTGACTGTGCTGCCTATCTGAAATGAATCAGATTTAAATAAATGCAGCAGCTAGTTTTATATAAATCTTATTTTCCATTTTGTACACTTGCAGATATTGGAGGCAACAGAAAGGAAGGCAGGTTGCAGGCTTGAAAGCTAAGCTTTATAGTACAAGCTACTCAATATATATCCCAAATGGATCTGAAAAGTGAAAGGTAAGGAAAGAGCATGGAAAAAAAAAAACATTAAAGTGTGTGATAATGGAATGTACAAGACTTAAACCCAGATTTCCTTTAACAGTTTGTAAATAACTATGTGGATATATCTGCATTCTGCAAATCCAGGCTAAGCAGCTATGAAACACTACTGGAAGCAGCAGGTAGAGATGAGGTATATGGAAGCATATGGGGGTTGTGGAGCTCTAAAACTTTTGCTGCCTGGCTAGCTATCATTTTAGGAATATGAACTAGACTACACAGGTGATTCCTTCCAGTCCTATTTGGAAACAATTGAATTGAAACCCTGATCATGCTGAAGTTTTTCCATCATTTGAATATACCTCAATTTAATTTTAAGTTAATTTAATTTTCTAAGCAGTCTGTTGTGTTCCCAACTCTGATTTTGCCTATATATTTATATAGACATATATATACACGCTATATGTATCTAAATGCTATATATTTATAGACACTATATGCACATATATATACTTGCAGACTATATTGTATCATAATACAGCCTTTAGCTGTCTCATAAGCTCCTCCAGAGCATACATACATAAGATGCTAGGTAAAATCAATAGCTGTTTGTTACTGTGTTGAGCTCTCCAGTGCTTTATGGAATTTGAAGATGCACAGTACAATATAATTCACAAATTCTTTGATACCACTTATCTACCTTCATAAGAAGTGGCATACAAAAAAATTTAATTTGAAAGGAAATGGAATATGATTATCTTGAAACTAAGCAAGTTAATCCCCATTGTAATGTCTTTACAGAATTATTACAAGATATTAAGAAAGAAAACTTATTTTCTGTTAGGCTACTACTTTTGTCTTACAACATTAAAATAGAATTTTTAAAAAGTCTAACTTGCTTTTCAAATTGTTCATTATTTTTCCAGTTTTATATACTGTTAGTCTTGAAATAATTAGTTTTATATTTTCTTATTGTGAGTTTTCCTGCTGCATTTCACTTGACTTTTCACACAAGAGCTGATAATTCAAATATAAGTTACATAGGGTCAGTACAAAGGTGTCTTATCCTTGCAGCAGCTGACAGCACATGCATGAGGGAAGAGTGCAAGAACCTTGCATGGCATCCTTCCCCTTTTGGATTCTGGCAGATCAGTTAAACTGAGATTTCAAAGCAAAATCTTATGTTTAATAGCTATTGGTGGAAGGATCTTCGAAAAATTATCATCTCCTATTGTCTTTTAATATGTGAAACAGATCCATGTTTACTTTTTACTTAAGTACTTTATCCTTAAGCCTTTATATTAGAGGCTGAATCAAGATGACCGGACTTTTTTTCTAAAAGAACAGCCCCAGAAGCTGTGAATACATCAAATGATGTCAAAGCACCTAGAAAAACTGATAGATAAAAAGCTATTTCTGTAGTTCAAAACAGGCTCTTGGCAGAGCTTCAAAATCCAGATATAAATTTCTTCTGACCACAGAAGGCCTGCTTCTGGGTCACAGAAGAGCAAGTGCTTTCAAGGAATATGAGATTCACGATTTTGCTCTCAGTGGAGTGTAAACTGCTAAAGGCTGCACACCTGCAGCCTGCATTCAAAAGAAGTCTGGCTCCTTTGTATTCACAAAGGAATATCTAACTCCTAGATATTCTCTGGGGAAAAAAATGTATATGCTAGGAAAATAAAGGTCCTGCCTCTGCCACTGGAAGGTATTACACTGATGCTTTTATAACCTGTGGAATGGTATTTGTGATCTGCGAGGCTGTTATAAATCATAAATTCTTCAGGATTTTGTTACAAGCTGTTAGTTTTACTTTAGAAAGAAAAATACCTTTTAAGACAGTATTTCACACCTCGCTGTCTGCCAAGTGTGCAAAAGGGAAAGGATTGTTTACTGGTTGACAGTAATTTCTCTTCCCATTTTCTATCTTTATGCCTTAATCTAAGATCTTTAGGAAGCAGGCATACTATGTATTCTCACAGAAGCTATAGGCAGAGATTTATTAGCAACGTGCTCTGAATTCTTCAGATTAATAGACAACTGAAATGAAAACTGCCCTTACAAATTATAGAAATTGCAGCCTATGTAGCCAAGATAAAGCATTTTTCATAAACTTCAGATGGAATCAAATGCTGATGCATTTGTATCTGGACTGTGTATTAGAGGTAGGTAGTAAGAGCTACCAGAGTTTCATTAATTTTGTTTCCAACCAAAAAAACCCCATGTATTCTAAAAATACCCTTAAAATATTACTTGGACAGCCTCTAAGAGTACTTAGCTTCAAATTAGTCATCAAGTACTGAGGGATAATTATAGCATCATAGCAGAGTGAGTGTGAGGAACTGTGGTTCTTGTTGCTAAAGCAGAGACAATTGCTGTGAATAGCTCTCCACCCTTGCCATTCTATAAACACTCAGTTTGGGAGAGTGGTGAAGAGAGTGCTTGGCTTATTTCTTCAAAATCATGTCCATGCATTGGTACTCTGGAGCATTAAGAGGAAATTTGTTTTAGTCAAATCAGTGGCAATTTTGCTGTCTTCTTCAACAGCTATGTCTTACTTTATCATACTATCAGAGGCTCAAGGGTACTTCCTAGTCCATTTCCTTGATGTTAGTAGTATCTGACAACCACACCTGCTTTCTACAGAGGTATCCCCAAAGCTTCATGACCTCCTTGTGAGCTTCGCCTATCTTCAGTCCCAGGTACCCTTACATGCACCAGAAAAGCCACACAGGACCAGGATGAAAACAAACCCTCTTCTTTCTGAGGCAAACTCCATGTTTCACGTATCTAGCAACTGATTGACATGTGTAGGTCTTTTTTCACTAAGGCTGTGAATGCCTGCATCATACACCTATATGATCACCACCATACTTTTTCTCCAGCACCCACCAAAACTTGAACTGTAAACAGTAGCAATCTGTTCTATGCAGAGACTGCATACACAAAATGCAATCCAAGGACTCTTAACATTTGATGTATATTCTAGTGCCAGAACATGCTCTGGAAAACTTGTTTTTGTTTCCCTGTCCCCTTGTCAATCCCACATGCTTCTTCATGTTTTTCTCCAAATCTCTCTCTTTCCCACATCCAGAATGGCAAAGATGCCTCCAAATTTGGCAGCAGATTCCCCAAGGAAGAAGTCACCTATATTTTTATCCAAAATTAGCACAGTGTGTTGGTGATGGCTTGAGAGTACTAATTCAGCAATCTCTGTCATGGCTTTTCCATGCTGTTGGTCTTCAGTGAAACTCCTGCCATATGGAGAGGGATTTAACGTGCAGAAGCAACTCTGGGTAGCATGGGAGTGTGGAGGAATGTATAACAATTGAAAAATTTCCAGGGAGTAAGTCATACAAGTGATGCCTCAGTCTGCTCAAGGAACACAAGCACACAAAGCACCTCTGTTGCAGGTATGGACACTGATTTCAGACATCCATGCTGGTTTCCAAATAGCAAGAGGGTCAGCAAGGAACTTGTGCAGAGTTCATAGTTTTCTCTTGCTAGGACAGACCCAACAGATTAGCAGACTGGTTTAGACTAAGGAAAGAAAAAATAGACCTTTCCTTCCCTTTTTGCTTACATTTCTTAGCCTTTACTTCTTCTTTAGAGGAATAGCTAGTGTAACCATGCTGTCTCCTTCACAAACCTGAATCTTCAGTTCTGGAGTTTAGCTACCTAAAAAACAAGCATCTAAGTTTTCTCACTGGAGATAAAAATATACCCCCATAGTCCCATATCATCATCTAAGGCAATGCAAGAAAGGTTTTCAAAGTATGACCATGTACTGAAATTACTTTTGAGTCAGACACCCTAGCCTAGGAAGACATTTTTAAAAAAAAAAGTTCTGATTCGAAATGCTCTTAATTTATCTGAGTATGAATTTTAGCTTGTTTTGTGACTTTAAAATAATGTAAAATATTCTGTTGTTACTCATTTACCACAGAAAATTGAGTCTGAGTTCCTGTCCCATCCTTCCTTGGATCAGGAAAATATATGTTCCTTATTATAAACACAGTGTGTTTTTAAAGAAATTGCATTTTATTCGCAGGTTTCGACATTTCTGAAGCAAGTTTTAATACTCCTGTATGCATATTAACCAAATCCTATTTTTAACATTTGAGAAGGAGTTTTCATATACAATGTAATGTCAACAAATATTTTCTCAGCTCAGTCAGAAAAATTGAGTTCTAATGGAATTAATTATTCCTCACATGAGACTCAAATGCTGGCAATGTGACATCTTAGTAAGCAGAACCATCACTTTTTTAGTGATCAATGATCTTGATATGCTTGTTAAATTAAAAACCATATTATATAATAGTTCTTATTGCTACACAATTTTTATTCCTAGCTGACTTGTGTTAATACAAAATGTCAATTCCCAACTGTTAAAAAAATGACTGCTTTTTTTGGATGTGTTTTAAGTTCAAGGCCAGGTTGGATGGGGCCTTGAGCAACTTGGTCTAGTGGGAAGTGTACCTGCCATGGCAGGGGGGTTGGAACTAGATGATGCTTGAGGTCCCTTCCAACCTTCCATTCTATGATTAAGTATTTTTACCCCTGCAATGACATTACTAAATCCAGAATTTGGGGAGTAACTTTCAGTGCTATTCAATGTAGAGTTTTCACCTAAAAATAAGTACCTACCTTGAAATCTTCACACTCTTCACTCTGATTTTTTTTTTTTATATATATTTTATGCATACTACAAAGTCACAGTATATTTTTAAGGAAATATGCTTATTGTCCTTTGTGACTGTATCCTGTCTGTAAAGTTCTGTAAATAATAATTACACAAAAATCAATAGGGTTTTTCTTATTTCTTCTAGTGATTATCCAAAAGCACTGGCATCGGTATCAGTACCAGTACCATTTATGTAAAGGACTTCAATAATTTTAACTTAAGAGAACATTCTTGTTCTAATACTTAATAGCTAGTATGACAACTCAAAACACACTCTGTTCAGCTTGCTTTCAGTTTCCAACAATTGCCTTAGTTTATCTGTTGTGGGTTTTGCAAAATCTAGTTACAGTACTAGAGCTATAGAGATATCTTGCTTCTTTTAACCAGTCCTATGTATTGAAAATCTCCTTACTCATCACTGAAATCTGAATAAACATTAAGTAAAAACTTTTTTGTTATTATTAAGCACATGGAAGACAAAAAGGTTATCAGGAGTAGTCAGCATGGATTGACCAAGGGGAAATCATGCTTGACTAATCTGATAGCATTCTACAATGTCATGACTGAATGGGTAGATGCAGGGAGACCAGTGGATGTCATCTACCTTGACCTTAGCAAGGTGTTTGACACAGTTTCCCATAACATCCTCGTGAGCAAGCTCAGGAAGTGTGAGGTAGAAGAACAGAAGGTGAGATGGATTAAGAACTGGCTACATGATAGAGCCCAAAGAGTGGTGATCAATGGTGCCAAGTCCGGCTGGAGACCTGTAACTAGTGGAGTCCCCCAAGGATCAGTGCTGGGTCCAGTCCTGTTCAACATCTTCATCAACAACCTCGATGAAGGGACAGAGTGTCTTCTCAGCAAGTTTGCTGATGATACAAAACTGGGAGGTTTGGCTGATACACCTGGAGGCTGTGCAGCCATCCAGCAGGATTTGGATAGACTGGAGAGCTGGGCAAAGAGGAACCT
>VZZY01014502.1:31235-42683 GCA_013400335.1 Eurystomus gularis | reverse complement strand
GGGGGGGGTTGGACTTGAGAGGTCCCTTGCAACCCCTAACATTCTATGATTCTATAGTGCTATAGGAAAATTTAGTGACTTCTCTTATCTAGCATCTTGAACACAGAAAGCCCAATAAATATTGAGTGATTTTAATGTTTCTTTGCTTTGGGCTGTCAGGATGAGTAGCTCTTCAAGAGACTTGGGAGTACTATAACAAAAAACAGAACATCTGGATTACTCCACTTATGGTCTGAGAAGGTTGTTAAATTTTGAGTGATTCCCCCTCTTTTGAATGCTGACTGGTGAATAATTGAGAATTAAGAAAAACAGATACTATGGGCAACATCTTGTACATAACCCAGGTACCACTGGGGAGAGAATACACAAAAGATGAACTCTGCTGTATCTGCCACTCACAGAGATGATGGGTAAGAGTTTTTGATACCACCTCTTGAATTATTTTGTCCAATGGTAGTCAACAGTAGGCTTACTGGCTACCGGAAATGTTGGTTGTCTACTTCAGTAGACGAGGATGAACCCAGCGCAGATTTATGTGAGTAGACATCGACACTATCATCTGGAAGCTGTCCGTTCTCTGATGGCCACTCTACAGAGCTCAGACAGTATCCAGGGTCCAGACACGATCTGGTGTAGGTGTGTGAATGTAAATGCCATAGTATGTGCTTTGGATATTCATATTTGGTTCTGTTCAAATCTTCACTACTTAGTGATATGAGGGCATAGGGATCTGCTTGTAATTAACATGGATGCATGGCCTTGGGTATGAACAGAATCTTTTAGCTCCTAAAAGCTTTTCCCTAGTTTTATTTAGCTTTTTGTTATGTTAAACACCCATTCTAGCTATAAATTCCCTGACTCAGAGTTCTCATCATTAACACCTGAGAACAAAACTACAAATCACTGAGTATTTTAAAATTAAACATGTTCTGAAAAATACACAGAAATCCATGAAGTTTTCAATTTACTTCATTTAAACTGCCTTAACCTCTTAAAGGACAGCGTGGTTTTCTGTCTATCATACTATGTATTATTGCGGGGTGCTCCTTATTATCTTGGGGAGAAGGCTTTATCATCATAAGTGATTGCATCTGCACAGTTGCACAGAAGAATATTAAAGACATCCAGATAAAAGATGCCAGTTGAAAAGAAAAAAGGCTGTAAAAAGTAGGGGAGTGTTTGTTGCTTTTTCAATCCTCTATATGTATGAAAAACTTCAGCTGAACAAAAATGTTTTTCCAGTGTTTGAAATATTTTTCACTGGTACACAAGGAAAACATTCCTTATTGAAAGGAAAAATAATTAAATGTTGGGAAGATTACAAGACTAAAAGATCAGTAACATCATTGAAATTAGGTAGCTACAAGAACACAGCAAAGTCAAAAAGCGCATTTCAGAGCAGGGCTAGCACATGCTGCAGAATATTTATCATTAACATTGATAAAAGTTACTGTTCATGAGTGAGAATATTAAAACTAGCATTTAGATGTTAACAAGAGGGTATAATTCAATGATTTTTCTCTTCCTCAACTGTACTTTCTATTTTAGGAATTTTTGGCCTGACTACTTTCTTCTACTTCCCCTTACAGAGGATCAAGTCTTAAGAGACAGAAGTTGCATAACATGGATATTTTCTTTCTTTTTTTTTTTCCTAACTTAAAAGAAAGCTTACCATTAGACAAAAAAGTTAGCAAATACAAAAAAATATTCAAAACTTTTTTCACTTAGACAAGACAGTGTCAATGAAGGCTGAATTTAGTACTGCTTCTCTAGACACTGAAGTGCTTGTAAAGGAGAGAATTTCCTGTTTGCCAGAGATATGAAGGTTTAAAATACCATGGTAGTGAAACAAAACATGATGACAATGTGCTAGATGACAGTTAAATGGCCTAGAAATGGATTAGAAGTGAATGCTATGTACAATTATCTTCTTCTCACATGTTCTCATTTTCTGCAACAGTTTTCTCAGTTATCCTGTACTATAGCATAAGACTCAAAAGTAGAATAGTTAACAGAATGCACTATTAATTTCAAGTTGGAGTTGTGCTACTAGAGCTGGGGTTGATATCTGGGGAGGTGGGAGTCATTGTTTTGTTGGAAACAAATTCTGGATTTTATTCATTAACTGTATTCATCATTATTTCACTTCAATAGATTAATAACAAAAGGCAGCTCTAATATTTTGTGTATCATTAGTTTAAATATGTCACAGGAAACTTTTCTACTAACAGTACTGAATGTACTTTGAGAACTGAATTTATTCAAGAGATTAGTTCATTTTCATATTTAGTTATCTCTTCCCTTTCATAGAGAATGTTTTACTGTTTTTTCTTCCTCTAGTTTGCAGAAAGTAAACAGTAGCTAAGAGAAACCAACCTAGAATCCATTTTAAAAATTTTTAGATCATTATCAGAAGTGTTAACAATAAAGCCTAATGTAGACAAAGGTTGAGTTTCAAAGAGGGTCTGCCTGATTTAGCCTAAGAAATGTTTTTAAGCAACATTAATGACATGAAAGGAAGTTAGTTTAACTATTGTTACTACTATAAAGAGAATGAAAGCTATTCAGAATGAACCGCACTTTAAAATTTAATCTTTGAGTATTCAGAAGAGCAAACTTCAAGTACTTTGGAATTTTATAATCTCTCTTGGGAAGTTAACATCACTGGCCATATATAGGTGTGTGGTGAAATTCATTTTCTAATATGAAGGAAAAGTCACTAATTCTTTTTTAAATCCTCAAGACTATTAATTTTTAAAGCACCTTTCCATTACATATGCTCAAATCCTTCAAATACTGTATTGTAAATACACTAACTCCACCCTCCTCCCCCCAATTTATCATGTCTCTGTATATTGACTACAGCTATTGAATCAGCATTTTTAGTATTTGAAGAAACCTGATGATGGTATCAATTTTATTATTTGGTAAGTGATTTCAGGTCAAAACCATAGTATTGGTTAGACACAAGTCTTGAAAGAAACTGAAAATCTATTGCTTTATCTTTCTCTGCATATATATATATATATGCATATATGCATAGCTGCCTATTTTGACAAATGTGGTTTGACTAGCTCCCCCAGGGAATGGTGCCACTAATCAGCTAATCATGAGTGCAAAATTGCCCATTGGGCATTTAATTCACTGTTGGAATACACAAAGCCATTTCGTCTAACTGATTTATCAAATGATTGGTGAGGCTAGGTACAATGCTGAGTTGAAAACTGATTTTCTTAAATACAAAATGAAACTCAGAATTTAAGTATGCATGCTTGCTACTGTCCTTTGCTGTGTGCAATGAAAACTTTTTAAAGTTTGAGATGTTTACAGTGCTGGAGCTGACTGAACTCCAAGGCTCTTCTCTCTGAAGTAAGGATTGTGAGCCCTATTGCTCCTAACAGTCTTGGTGGGCAACAGAGAGCCCATGCCATGAGTAAGTACACAGCTTTGCACTATTTAGGCCTCACTGCACAAGGCCGTTTCACCTCTGTTGCAGAAATTCTCAGAGCGCTTTTACTGGCTTTTTGAGGATTGTGATTATTTCAGTAAGGTAATAACGTTAATATCTCCACAGAAAGACGCATATCTCTATGCATATGCAAAATATAGATATACATGTTAACATTAAAAAAATGTGTTCATTAAATAACCTATTAATTTCTTTCTTAAGACTACTGAATTGTTTCTTTCTGTCTCTGAAGACAAGATTTAATTTATTGTCATTGATGTGGGCAATGTATCTTACAGCTTTCAGGTTGTAGCTGGACTTCTACCTAATATTCCTTACTATTCTGAAAAAGCACATTCTCCCACATGCGTACGTTCCTATCCAAATAACCTGTCCATACAAATTGTGTCCAATACAACTTCAGTAGAACCTCTAGCACTGGCAACCAGTGAAACTTTCAGTGTCAACGTCTTAGATGCAGCCTGTGGCTGATTTTAGCAGAAGCAGACTCAAATCTTGCCCTGAATTTAACACTATGCCACATAGTAAGTCTATGATATAGACAACTTAAACTATTTTCTATTTGAAATGTCCTCATAAAAGGTAGACAGATGGTCAGTGATAGAAAAATAAAACTCATAGGAAATCGATTTTAATGTTATTATAAATTTGTATTAGAAAACAAATTAGCAAAACAATTCCATGAGCAGTGGTGGACAATTATTTCTGGAACAGGTTTTTGGATCTTCCTTCTTGTGTCTTTGTCAAGACTGGTTGCAGAAACAAAGGTAAACAATTATTAGAACAACAAATCTGAGTTCCAGAGAATAAAGCTTGGCAAGATCCTGAAGCTTCTCTAAGATTTATGTTCTTCCAGCCTTTTACCAGTGCTGAATTAACTGCTCTGTAGGCATGGATTTTCTGATTTTTATGGTTTTATTTGATGATTCTTACAAAAAAAAAAGCAAGCAGCAATGTTGGTGAGTGAAAAATTTTTATAGTTCAGTTTGTAGTGGAAAAGCATGCCTTATAATTGTGTCCTGCCTGTGATAAATTTTTATAAGCAGAGGTTTCACCTCTTTTTTTTTTTTTTTTTTACAATCGAATGCATTGTTGCGGTCAGACCTCTGCACGCCCAACTGCAATTTTTCTTACTCCTTTCTCCCATTTCTATAAAACAGTACAATAGTGGTTCCTTTAAGAGTTTTATATGTGAGGCTGCAAGAAATCTCAGAACTGTTCTCTGTCTTACCAGACATGGCCACCATGAGGACACAAGAGATCTTTGCAGAGACTGCCAGAGTCCCGGCCCATGTCCTCACGTAGTCCCCGGTGCCATGTCAGGATAAAACCTTCTCAGGTAGGTTTTGCATGTCTGTGCCAGTCTCAGACAGAGCCTCCTTCCAGTTCTACAGGTTGACACTTGAATCTAACTCAGTCATGGAGTCACAGGAAAATGGAATTAGGTTGAGACCTCTGGAGTTCATTTTGTCCAAAATCAAAGCAGGACTAACTTCAAAGACAGATTTGGCCTTCCCAGTAGTGGCTATTCCACTGCCCCTCTCCCTGTGTATCATCATTCTCATCACAAATAATTTCTTTCCAGTTGTATCTACATATAATACTGTAGTTGTGGCAAAATGATTATAGCTATGCCAGTAAGACCTGTTGAGAAAAGAAGCCTCTCTTTAAAAAAGCATGAAGTTACAGACCAAAGACTCTCCTGTCCCAAACCTACCTGCTGCTGTGCAATCATAGTCACACTTTTAAAAATTACTTCTAATTTTAAATTTCTTTCTCACGTGTATTATCCTGGGTGTTTTAAAGGGTTCCTCAATTCTGAGACATTAAGAAGTGTGAGCTCACATTTGAAGATGCAGCTTTTGGTATCTTTGGGCTTCACTTAAAGTTAGAATATACTTCATAAAGTATTATGCATGTTAATTGTGAAAAAAAGGAATAATTATATTTATTGCTTTAGAATGCTGAATTTAAACTGTCATCACCTGTCATTTCCACTAAAAGCACTCTTTTCATCTTCAAAAGTGCCTAACACTACTCTGGAACACATTATCCACAGCTCCCATCCAGAGCTCCACTTGCATCAGCAAGACTGTTATTCTCACAACTTTAGGAAGTACAGGGCACTATCCTATTTCCAAGTTGTAATCAGACATGAAGTATGAGGTGCTTTCTTTTCAGTTACAATGGGTTATAAAATATGAATTTGATTGTATTGCCAATTTGCTGTAAAGATTTCTGTTCACAGCATTGACTCTCTCACAGGACTACACTTTTCTTCAAATTGAATCTAAGACTCTGGATAAAAATTTTTATTTTTTTTTCCCCAGAACATTGGAATTTAGTGTGCATAGGTATGTATATGTGTACCTGTAATTAGTTATGAGTCCATACAATTGCGTGCACAAGTAACAGTATTCAGCTGTTTCACAGCCAACTGAAAGGCAAAGTAGTTTGACCTTAACTTCATCATTTGCATATGCAAAAATAGAAGTCAGATTGAGAAGCTTTTGAAAACTTTGCATCTTCATAAACAATTGTGAAGCCAACATCATAACAGTGATAAAAATACTACAGTTTTCAAAAATCTATTTTTAATACTTCCTCCAGCATATAGGGTATCTTCAGTTATCTCTATGGTCCTTAAACCTACTTCTCCTCACTATTATCAAGCTCGTTCAAATATAATACTTGAGGAAAATGCATGTACATTTTATGTTTCAGATATAAAACCACATAATGGTTTACACATTAAGCAAAATGAAGGTCTATAATCACTGCGGTAATAAAAAATAAACTGAATGGCTTTCTGGGAGAACAAAACTTCCCCAAAACAATCAGATTTTTCCTTTTTTTTCATTCACAGCTGCAAGATGAATAGAAAAAAAAAACCTTGTTTCTAAGGAAGGAACATACTTGTTTTAGCTAATCTGGGACATGATTTAAGGAAGAATACTAGAGATCTGATAAAACATTACACAAGTGCTTTGTACAGGCATCACAGTAAATTATCTGGTGCTGTCTGCTGCTTCTCCACTTTACCACGAAGGGTATTTTTCAAATAATTGCTATAAACTTTCTAAATGCTCTTGACTCTAAAGCAAAAATCCTCAGTTGTAAAAATTTTTAAATTAACTGTTATGAAAGCATGTTTCTAACCTTTCTAAAGTCCTTGAATTTCATACTCAGCCCCATAATCTTTAACACTAGTCTCCACAAGGCTATGACAGTAACTATTAAGTGATGATAAACAGAAAGGCATGCTGTGCGAACGATATGTAATTTTATGTTGCATTCCCCATGCCATATTATGAGTCACACTAGAATTTCTGTGGTCAGGTCATGTACTCTGTCAGGCCAGGCAACATGTGACATCACTCCCCTGGTAATCATAAACATTATGCATAGATTTTATCTATGTTCAAGGGAAACCTGTAATTAGTGACTAAGCCAACCAGATTTAATAAAATGCTAGGGTCTTCCAAGTCCTATAAGCACACACTAATCAAACCCCTTTAAAGCTCCCCTTGCTGCCTAACCCGCTGCCTAACCCACTGCATGTCTTTTCAGAAAAGTGCATCTTTTCAGAAAATTTTGGAAAATGTCACAAATGTTTCCAAAACCTCTGAGGCTCACTTGTGCACCCTATTGCCTTGCTATGTTTCTGAAAACTTTTATGAGGTATCACTGGTCATGGAAGACAACTCTTCATCTCATTCTTACATGGTTATTTTTAAACTGGTCCATGCATGTTCTGTGACAAGCTTCAGTACCCTCATTTTAGGAAATTGAACAGTTCTAATATATCCTAGTAATTTGGGATTTGGATTTTCCACATATGGGCACACACACATATATATATATCTTGATGTTATCTTAATTAGATTTGAATTAAGGGCTATTTTTTTTTTTTTTGTACAGTGCTCATACTTAAACTTTTAATATTCAGCTGGAGATGAGGCTTACAGGAGACCTGAATTTGCAGTTAGGGATGTTACTTTTAATGTAAACAGGCAGGAAATGAATAAACATCCGAAGATATCAGTGAAGAAAGAGGGTAAACAGAAAAATGATGATGAAATATTTGACTTTGTGGTGCTTTATTTAGTCTGTCTTAAAGAGAAAACAATCTTTTAGAACAGCATCCTCCACATACTGGACTTCTGTTGATATTTTGAAGTATTGAAACTTCCTGCTCTTGTTTTATGGTTCTGTCAGATGAGAGTCCCTTGATGAAATAATTGCTTTGCTTTACATGTCTTATAGAACCTGCTGAGTAATATTCCGTATCCAGGCTGTCTTCTATAAAGTGTTGCTTGTTCAGTCTGACTTGTTTCTCAGCCTCAATTCTTTTGGTTGTTCCTTCAGCCTCATAGAATGAATACTTTCAAGAAGGTATTTGGGGGGCTTTTTATTATGTGGGAAAGGAAGGGTCCAAAACAGTTGAGAGAAAGAATACCTCCTTTGCTACCCGCCAATGCTTCCCACTGCGGAAAGAAGTGCAGAATTCCTGAATGCTCCCTCTGTGGGTAACATAGGGGTGGGACCAATTTATTAAATGACCTTAGTTTCACCATGAAATCTGTATTTATTAATATATACTTATCAATTTTGCAGTGCACAAATGCATACTGCTTCTCTTGCAAACATTAGTAAATCACATAATTCTGTGGACCTGATTGTACCAGATTTCTTTTTGTTAAGCAACACTTACTAATACTGAGCACTTCCAGAAGAAAATATGACTCAGCAAGGGTGACAGGAAGTATACTGCTATGCTAAAAATTTATTAGTATCTTTAAAAATATATAGGTGCAATTCTGTCCATTTACTTTCTTACATATGGATGCATTCTTTCATCATTAGAAAAATCAATATTGCCTATTTCATTCTGAAGCAAAAAAGAAAAACAGAGCTATGGTCCTTCAGGTGACACATTGGGGGTATGCTGTAGTTTTGCAGAGTATATATGCTGTTCATTACAGGTGACTAGTTTCTACTATTACCTATGTTGCACAAAGGTTCTACTCCTGCTGTCGGCTCTCCCCAGACCTCACCTCTTGACTCTGAAGCTGGCTGCCTTCCCACTGGGCAATGGGAACACCAGATGCTCTGGAGCCTGCCCCTGCTGCCCACCAAGCCCCCTGACTCACCCCATTACTTTTAATCACAGACTTGGATTTGGAACATAGTGTTTTCTGATCTGAGGACTAGAGCAATTAGCTAGAGGAGCACCATATGCAGGTGACAGCAGAACACAGGTCTGGCTCCCACAGCACTGCAGCCCAAGAAGTCTAAAATCCAGGACATGGCTCCTCTCTCCGTATAGTTCATCAATAAATCATATCATGCACTTTCTTACAAGTTATTATCCCTGTCCTGTGTCTGTAAAGCATTTAAATTGGTTAATGACTTTAGCTATGCACTAAGCATGGATGCCAGCACTTGTCATTAGCAGCCTCATGCATTTGGTTTAAGCTTCATAGCTTTAAATACTGTGTTTGAACAGTATTTCCTATACAATACTTCATGTGTCCTGCACAGTTAGTGCTGTGATGGACTGCAGACATCCTGCTCAGTAGTCCTTTCTCAAGCTGTTTATCTGTGACGCTCCTAGGCACTCTGGTGGTTCTCCTGCGTAGCTATAATAGTTAGACTTCCTGCTTTCCAGGCCTGCATGACATTTCTTTAGCCTGGATTCTGACGTCATACTTCTCAGAAGCAGCTTATCATCTGAAATGCAATTTTAGGTATCTTGCACACAAGCCATTTCCACAGTCTCATGTTCTCCTGGAGCAAAGGCTAAGATTTGAATACTCAGATGAGTCTTAGACCCAGATAGCCAACTATATCTCTATTTTGCCTCTATTTTGGTGGCCCTGATGGAAAGTGAACCTTTCTGAATCTGGATCTCCCTCCTGATCCCACAGGATTACAGAACATACAGGCAAGCTCAGAGTGTGTTTCTCTGATCTCAACCCTGCAAATGCTATGGCTCTCAGAGATGTCTTTTAGTAGAATCAGTTAAAATGGTTTCAGCTACTATCCCTTCCCAGGTTTAAGCTCAGCCTCCTGGCCAGATATTGCTGCAAGGAATGTTTAGGCTAGAGGTGATGTTAGTTTTTACTAAGATAAGAGACTATGAACTGGGGTAGCAGAGACACAAATACGTCCTGTTCTACTATGAAGATAGTAAGCTCTGTGAAGGAGCTTGGCACGCTGCTGTGGGTGTTAATCTCTTGAATTTATTCTTTTAACTCCACCAGATACTACCTGTGAGAAATTCAAATAATTTTACATGGTGGACTGACAGATCTTTTTTGTGTTGTTTAGGGCTACTTACATGTGTAAACCCACTTGCTTGCCTAGACCCATTTGGCATGAAGGCTGAAGTCATCTGCTGGACAATTTTGGTGTGCTAGATCTGTCTAACAAATTTCTTCAGTTGTAGGAGGAGAACAATGGCTGAGCACAAGCATATCATTCAGCCTGACAAGCCCAAGGACACTGAAGAAGACATTTTACAAGAACAGTAAGTCATTGTAAATGACAGGCTATATGTTTAAATGTAAACCAAAGTCCATCATTATAATTTAGTATTTCTAGTAGCAACAATCAATTTACCAAAATTAAATACTACCAGTTCAAAAGATGATGGAAGCAAAAATGAGACACATTTGAAAAATTTGAGTAGCTGCAAAAAGCCAGACTTTGGGTTCTACACTTATCTGAAATATATTGTCTGCAGAGAACCTACAAAGGAATAAGAAAAGAAAATCCCCCCCAAATGAAACCCTACCAAAATATACTAGAACTAAAAGAAGATAAAAGGCTTGAAGGGCTTAAAAAAGTGTCATTTTTAGTTTTCAGGAATGCAAATTCATCTTTTTTCTCCTTGGTTTCTGGAATCAGGCAATTAAATGACCATATCAGCTTCAGTATTACTAGTCTGTGTGGTTGTAGAAAAGTTAGAAAATGACATTTTAAAAGACTTGGTATTTAGATATTAGATAAAAATGGATCACATATCTCGATGTTCCCAAGTATATCTTTCTAAAAAAGGTAGTGATGAACTGTTTGAAGGTCTCAATGCTCATATTCACCAGAAAAAAAAGTAACCTTGTTTCCAAATTTTTCTTTCAGAACCGTGGCCTGTTTTCCCCATTTTCTTTTCATGGCTGTGCATCTGGCCAGAAGTCCATTGATGTTGGAGACATTTAACTCTCTTAGCAACCAGACTCACACAAAAAAAGGGATCTGTCTTTTGGAATTTTAATATACAGGGAAAACTGAAGGCCACTGGGGGCTGATCTTCTTTCTATGTAAGATGGGAAGGCAGTAAGGCATTTGTGGGAGGCTGCTGCCTACCTAAAAAGTAGATTGTCCTGTTTCCACGACACTCATGCAAAATGTATTGAAATTAATAGGAGTCACTGAATGAATTTCAGAGCATTTTTAAGAGAGCTCTAAAGGTGCAGCAATACAACTGAGTGTAAAGGATTGAAAAAACGGGGTGGTAGTGAACTGCCGCTGTGTAACATCAACAACCACTGGATTAAACGATGGGTTTAAAATACACGCGGAGCAAACAATCAACTTACACTTTCGTTAACGAACGGAAACTGTACTAACTACAACTCACGTTGACAATCACACAAAAAATGCGGTGTTACAAATGATACGTTGTAAAATAAAGGACAAAAATATTTTGCTGTGCGAGGAATGTTTATTTTGCTACCAACCAGCTCATTGTTTCCAAGCGCTACGCGGCGGGTACGGCCAAGGCGAGCCCACAGCTGGACATTTCACCAACGCCCGGGGCAGAAAGGACGGTAGCAGAATTTATTTCCAGCCTCACCCTCCCAGCGTGGATTAACATCCCTGCGTTATTACTGATTTGCAGCCTGACCCTGCAGCAGAAGGCAGGGCCTGTCCGAAGCCGGCGGCGGGCGGAGCAGCCCGCCCTGCCGGCCGCCCCG
>VZZY01014502.1:0-27435 GCA_013400335.1 Eurystomus gularis | reverse complement strand
TTTTTTTTTTTTCCTCCCATCATCTGGGTAAGCTGCTATGACAGAAATGAATGATGGTTTCTCAGGAAGAAAATGCATTTCTGAGGCTGTATGTAGCAGAAATAAACTCATGAAATGTACTCACTGTGTAATTCAGGGGAGAAAGAAGACCAGGCCATTTTACAAAGTCATTGTATTCAAACTTTTTCGAAACTGCCAGTACCATCCCTCCATCTCTAATTTTTTTTTTTTTAGTAGTCCCATTTTCTTTCTCCAGTATGTATTTGCTGGAGGCCAGGTTGACTTCTGGCATGTGTTTTTCGTTGTGACACTCTAGAACTCATAGCTGAATGTTAAGGCATGGGTTTTTTCGTCTTAAGCTTAGGCAGACATTCTCTGCACCTGAGGTCTTTGACATAGATGGTGCTGCGGGACTTCTTTGTCATAAATATGAAAGATACTAATTCTTTGCAAATGGGATTGCATGACTGTAGGGTAGCTCAGTAATATGTGTTCCTACTTTCCCTTTAATAATTTTTCTTTGGCAGATAGTATTGGGAAAGGATTCCTAGCTGTGCTGGAGTGCTGTAGGTCTGGGAGCAGTTCGGACCATAATGTTACTGGAAGGGCGGGCTGTGTTCTTTGCAAGATGGCACTTACGTTGGACTTCTGATGCTTGGAAGACCTAGGTCTATATATGTGTGTTTAATGTTGTGAGCTCCTGTCTTTTATGTGTAGATTACAGTTAGTGGAAATGCAGCACAGTAGCCCCAAGGGAAAAAATCTAGATATTTCTGATCTGTAACATGTTGATTTCCTTAATACATGACGTTTATGAGTGCTTAAGATTGCTCAGTGATGCAGAATTCTTACCCGTGGTTATGAGCATGAGTTATTAAAAGTTTTACTATCATGAGCTGATGTGGCTTAAAGTCCAGCACTGAAAGCTAAACTTTTTCTTTCTTACCCTTTAAACTTGGTTCTAATCTTCCTGTAGCTATGAGAAGAGTGCCAACTCCAAGAGTCTTTCTTTTTTTTTCCTGCTATGACCGTCTTGTGGGGTAAACTTCAGATGCTTTCCCTTCATTATCTTTTCTTAGAGATTGCATGGGATTTTTAAATCTGTGAAGTTTCCAAGTAGCATGAAAATCATGTGGTATAGTTGCAGCCACATCCGTTAATAATAGGGGAAACACTCAAATTATATATATCTGTATGAAACACTTTGGATGGAGAGACTTTGCAAAACAGGTTTCTGGATAGGTTCAGTTTTTCTTGTCACTTCATAAACCATTTCCATTAAACCTGTATCACCCTTCCTATCACCCCTCATCCCTTATAAGAGTCCCTCCCCATCTTTCCTGTAGGCCTTCTTTAAGCTACTGGAAGGCCGCCTTAAGATCCTCCTTGGAGCCTTCCCTGTTCCAGGCTGGACAACCCCAGCTCTCTCAGCCTGCCCTTACCGGAGAGGGGTTCCAGCTCTCTGATCATCTTTGTGACTGGACATCTTCTGGACTTGCTCCAATAGGTCCATGTCCTTCTTGTGCTGAGGCCTCCAGAGCTGAACACAGTACTTCAGGTGGAGTTTTACAAGAGCAGAGAAGATAATCACCTCCCACAACCTGCTGACCATGCTTCTTTTGATGCAGCCCAGAATGTGGTTGGCTTTGTGGGCTGTGTGCACATTGCTGGCTTGTATTCAGTTTTTCATCCACAAACACCCCCAAGTCCTTCTCTGAAGGGCTGCTCTCAATAATAAACTTGTTTTGAATAAGATTTCAGTATAATAAGTTAACCTACTCCTACGGCAGTTAAACTGAACCAAAATAAGCCTGGTTAAATCGTGAGTAAAATTGTGCTGCTGTGGAAACAATTCCTTTTTCTTGATGCATCACCATAAGGTAAAATTGGAAATGTAACTTTTATAAAATTTGGTGTTTGCCCACAATTAATCTGTGAAAAATACCATATAAATACTTACCATTTCTTCTTGGTAACTGTGCTGGCCAACAAGTTTGTTACTTACACATTTTGATTTTGAGTCTCCTTTTGACAGACAATTCTGTACTATGCATGCAGGCTATTTTAGAAAACACTCTTGTATCTCGCAATTACTTGCTCACAGAACCAAAACCATAATTCCCTAAGTTTACTTACAGGTTTTTTTCAGGATTGTTGAAGTGCAAAACTGGAAAGTGTTTCCATTCTATTTCTACATTTTCACTTGCTCGAGTATTTTGAAGGAGGGGAAAAACAAACACTTGGCCATATGGAATCCACACTTGGAAACTCCCTCTTGGTAATTATTAGAAGTTCTAGGATGTTCACAAGCTTCCTCTGGAGTTGTTTGCCTTTGTGGGCCATAATGTGAGAATGTCAGTTTTCTCTCTTCATTTGAAAAGAAGCAGTGCTCAGGTCATCATCGTTAGTCATACTGAGAAAGAATATGATAAATTATTGACAGATCAGTATTACTTTGTTAGAATGAGTTCCTGTTAGTCCATTTATTTTCTTGAGCTTTTATGGCAGGTTCCTGACACTGTAATAAAAAGCGTCCAAATGTTCTGATATGCCCAGAGGTTAGTGACTAGTCTATTTACACCTTTGTGACTTCAAAATAAACACTGCAATTAGTTTTGTGGAGTGGGAGTTTGTTCACTGTAGGTTAACAATCAACTCTACCCTTTAGCAGCATACACTTTCTTATTCTTTAGAACTTTATGTTGCGTCCTGAGTTTTTCAGCAGCGTGCACTGGAGAAGGGTTGAATGCTCAGATATGCTCCACTTGTGCCCGGCAATGCAAAGCGACTTCTTATTAGCTTCCTGGTGGCCATCAGTTCCTTGCTGATAGGCAGCCACTGCAGATGAGCTCTGTGCCTCTGTGGCCTTTGTTACTTCACTGAATGCAACTTATGAGATTCAGAGAGACAAAAATTGATGTATTTCCTCTTTGAAAGACCAACAAAAGAACTTGTGTTCAGCTGCCCTTAGTCTCTTATGGACAGATTTAAAGGTAGGTGTTGAAACTCAGAATTCGTAACTTAATTTTGTCATTTTAAAATCTGTATCCACACCAGAGTGATTGCCTGAACAAAGCGATCTGATTTTAAAATACAAAACCCCAGAAGATCACAGAATCACAGAAAAGCTGAAGGTAGGTGGGACCTCTAGAGGTCCTTTTTATTCAGTTCTATCACACCTTTACCTTCAGGAGAAAAGCTTCGTGAAGATTAGCTTCTTTGTTTGTTTTGGGAGACATAGGAAGGAAATTGCTGCTTGTAAATTTAAATGCTCACTAGTTAAGAGGGAGTATCAAACATTGGTTTTGTTCTGTTCCCTTTGTTTTGGAAGCAGACTGAGTGAGGTCACAGAGGCGTTCAGAGATAGAATGGAGTTCTTCATTACTGCACCTGGAATTTCCCTAACTTATGTTTTTCTGAGCCACCTGAAATGGAGAACTTTTCTGTGCTACCTTAAATTGTGCCCAAACTATTTATTTTATTTTCAGTATGAACACACCTTCAGTATGCTGTTTGAGGAAGGATTATTCTTGACTGGCTTTAGTAAAACTCAAGAGAATTGAAATAATGCGACAATTTTTCATCTGAAGTGTGGAAACATCGGTTTTACTGTAGCCTGTATGGATTTGCAGCTGTTCAGAAGTGACTGTCAGAGGAGCAAACAATCATTCAATAGCATATGAAGTGCTGGATACTTCCCACGTCGCTGGCAATGTAGTATGAACTGTATTTGAAAAATGCAAACAAGACTGAATATTTACATGTTTTTAGTATGTTTTTCTAGATGATGAACTAGTTTGGCTATGTTATGGTAACAAACTGAGGTTGCTTTAAGGCAGGGTATTCAGTTCACTTTCAATTTACCAGGGCCTGGAATATGCATATAGAAATTAATGAGTGAAGTGTGTTTTTTTGAAGATTCTGACTTAATTTAACTCCTGTGGAAATTAGGGGAAAGGCTGAAGTTGTCTTCACTGGGACTTGAACAGAGAAGCTAGGCACGCTTTATCCTCTGCAGTTGCTTTACTTTTCTATCTCCTATGTATTTACGTAGGCTTCAGATATTCCTTTAATATATAACTACTGGACTAGGTGACACATTTCTCAGATGCCAAGCCTGTTAGTTACAGTATATAATCTATTCTTGAAGTACCCTCATCTGAGATTAAGGATTTTTCTTTTGGTGCTCAGTTGTATTTTACAAAGCTGTTAATTAACCTGCTGTTAGACACAAATTGAGTTTGTGGTTCAGTCTGGGCTTAAAACTAGAGTCTTTTACGTCAGGGCTTGCATTAATGCTTTTGAGTTGACGCTGTCTACTTCAGGCACCTGATTATCCCCTGACCTGAGGTGTCCATGTTTCCTGGCTAGTCAGTGGAAGGACTTTGAAGCCCTGAGGGCATGAATTGAAGTATTGTAGTGTTTCACAAAATAGTAATTGCTTGAGTAAGCAGTATTAAAGAGCATGAGCAGAAATAGCTTTTATGTGAGTTGGGAATAAGGCAATACAATATTGTGACTGTACCACATTACGTGATGCTGGCTTTGTCTGTTGGGTTATGTCCCGTTTACACATCTCAGCACGCCACCAGCCCTGCACGCCCCAATTTACCAAGGTAATACTGAATTGTGGATGGTTCTTGTTTGCAGCTCAAGGGATCATTTGCATGGGGGTGTCTCTTGAGAAGGCTTTGTGAAGGTGAGAAAATTTGTTGATCTGTTAAGTTTATCAGGATTAAGTTGGGACCTGTAACTTATTTTTAATGCCTTGATGTGATCTTAAATACTACATTTAACATCTTAAAAGTAAAACCTGTGTGTCTGATAAAAGATTTTAACTCAAAGTCCTTATCTGACAAAAGAGTAATATGCCAACCCTTAAAGGAGTAAGAAACCAAAATGCCTATACCTTGATGAAGGATTCTAGTAGATGTGAGCTATGTATAGGGCACTTTCAGATCCTCAGAAGAATAACATAAAAGAAGACTAGTTTCAGGTTCTGTTCAGTTGCTAGACAATGTTTCACTTTTGGGGACAGGAAGTATGCAGTTAAAATATTTTAGTCTCTGTTAGCTTTTTTTTCTTCTAAAAATCATGCATCTTAACCTCCTAAAAAGAAAACTTCAAAGGTAACCTGTCAGTTAAGAAATGTCTTGATTCTATTTACTTATTTCCATAGAAGAAAAAAGTGTATGTACATGTATATTTATATATATTTTATGTATAGTATGTGTACGCACATACATATTGGACGTAGTCATGTCATGTAAAATAAAGCTGCTTTTTTAATGATGGTTATTCTTGTGAAAGAGACAGTGATGTTTTGGAGTGGGAGAATAAGTGCTTAAGATGGGCCTTGTGAACTGCTTTTTCCTGGCTCCAGATGTCTGTGGGGCCAATCCTAGTTACGTGTGTGTAAATCTCCTAATTAATTCCTATAGAAACCACTACTTACACATGAGAATGTGCAGGTCTAGACTGAGATAAGGCTTGATCCTGTTGTCCTTAGAGTGCAGTAACAGTGCTTCTGCATTGCTATTAAGGGGGTGATAAGAATACGTTTGTAAATCTGCCATTCATTTATTAGGGAGCTAAACCTGGTTTTGGATGTTTGGGTAAATTGGGAATTCTCCAGTGCTATTGGACACTTATTTATTTCATGTTTTGTCCCCTACGGAAACTTGAGAAGCAGTGTGTAGTCAAGATGCTGAAATAGCTCATGATTAGGTGCTTGTTTCAGACAGTAGTAGCTGAAGTCTTCAAATTGTTCATACACAAAAAAACCAGTCAATATTTAAAGTTACTCCAAGGTTTCGGATGAAAATAGTTTTGTTATTCATTCAAAAGCTAACTCCGTACAGTGTGGGATTTCTTCTTCGTGTTCCATTTAGTTACTGAGAAAAGTGCAGGAATGGATTGTCTGTCGATAACTGGGGTACAATTTTGAGTGCTAAGTGAGGCTTCCTTACAGCCCCTTCTCAGAGCAGTGATCGGGCTGAGGTCAGCGCTACAGGATTGCACAGCAGCATTCCTGGTGTTCAGTGGCACCTAGCACCTGAGGTCCCACAAGTGCTTACCAGATGCTGAGCTCTCTCATACATCTGTAAGCTGGGTGTGGTGAACCCTCTTTTGCTGCTGAACTAAATGACCTTAAGTGAGTTGTTAATAGGTCATGTTATACTTCAGTGGTAAAAGTGTGGTAATAATGCGTCCTTCTATTTCCATTTTTATAGACTGGCAGTGTATCAGACTTTTATCTTTTAAACAATTCAACAAACAATTTGAAATCAACTCAATGTGCATTTGAAGTCCCTTGGTATTTGAATTTGTGGACTTAAGCCATGGCAAATCTTGCCCAGTTTGTGACACAAACTTCTTCCCCTTTCCAGTTTATAACAAACCAGTTACTTAGGCTTCTAAAGTACAATAGTGGTGTACATGGATTATTACATTTTCTGTCTTTTTCTTTGTGCATCTGCTGTGTCTTGCTCTGTAGTCTGACATAGATTGCGCATGTACCTTGTCTCTGCACCAGAAGGAAATGAAGTTTCACAGGTGGAGCAATAAAAACCACCCATGTGAAGGTGAAGTGTCTGGGTGTTTCATAGGCACCTGGTTTGATAGCCAGAGTTACATGAGTGCATTTGCTCACTTCCTGCTGGTGACAAAGCAGTAAATCCAGAGTTAGTTTTCAGTATGTTCCCTCCACTATGTAGATTTACTTCATGTTCTTACAACATAGGCTTGTTTGAACTTTAAGACGTGCCCAGCTTTCACGTGAGTGCTTGTATTCAATTTTGCCTGACCATTTCAACTTTCCCCACCTTCTAAAAGGGTGACAGGAGATAGAGGTGACAATTAATGGCTATTACAGCTTTGAAACAGAACCCTGTTCTTCTAAAAGGGAGGTAAATACATAATTTTGCTGGCAGTAAAAGAAAAATTCTTTTTATTTCATTCAGCAAGCTACCTCGGAAGGAGTGTGGAGAAGTAGCAGGGATCAGAAAAGTGGAACCCAACTCTAACACAATGTATTGTAGTAAGCTATTCTGAATAAACTCTTCTGAAACTGGGAAAAAAGGTATTAGAGGACTTTTGGAAATGTCTGAGGTGGAAATGAGTCTTCAGTACCACTGAAACACAGAACTGCTGCAATGAGTAGCCCTCTTAATACTGAGGTGTGGAAGCTGTTGGAGGTGTTTGTCTGATTAATGAACCAGCAGCACTGGTTCAGCTGTCTCCTCAAACAAGGATTATTCCCATGATGAGGTCCCAGCTGTGTGTTACTCTGTCTAATCTCACTCTTTATATTTTCTGCCTTGATAATTTTGACTATTCTTAAAGCATTTCTCATCACTCCTCATCTTGTCATCCTTTGTATGTATGTGTCTTTAATCACTGGGCTGCTCTTTTTCAAACCTCATTTAACAGTCCCCATGGGTCATCCTAGGGGGCTAAGTAGGTGTGTATTTCCCTGTCATGCCTCACATTTAACTGATGCATCTTTGGACAATAAGTTTTTACTATAGATTGATTTCCTCCATTGACAGCTTAGTTCTTCCCTTTCCTAATTTTCTTGTTTCCTTATCTAAATAATCAGACTTCCAGCTTGTCTTGAAAACAAGGTGTCTTTTGGGGAGAGAAAGATGTGAAATTTCCTTTCTAGCTTCCATTCCTATCTACTTTCCTTTTTTCTTCACTTTCACAAAGTTTCTTCTGTTGTTCTTGTTAGAGTTGCATACTTTAAATGAAACAATGAAGTTACTAATGATAAGGGATGAATGGTAAGTGTTCTATAAATGTCGTTGTGGTATGTTCCGGGTGTTTCCAGATATGCTACTACACTCTGTGACAAGAGGATGTGAAATATTTTACATGCATTGTGTAAATAATAGCTGTTAGGAATAAACGCTTTTAAATTAGCAGAACTGGATAACTTGTTCCTGAAAATCCTAAAGTGAACAGCTGAAAATAGTGTGGCTGGAATAAGGGGTTGAATGGAGGGAGGGACATGGAATTTTATTACATAGATAACTAAATGGTTACTCCTTACGCTATAGTGGAGCAAAAGAAGCCAATGCTCTGGCAGTACTGAACAATCACTACAAATAAGAAAAAGACAAATTTGAGGTGGTGAAGGGTTGTTTGCCTTAGAGTAGGGTGCTGGCAAGTCTAATATGTATGTAAATGTGCAGAGTATTCTGTATGTAATAAAGCTTAACATTGAAGCAATGTACATTCAAAGGCAAGAGAAATAGATCTGTAAGTTATCTTTTAATCTTTCATTGAAAGAAGCAATTGATTTCAGTGTAGGATTATCTGCATAACAAGGTATAAAACATTGAAGGACTGCTTCCTCTTCTGGTGGGTGTTTTCTCTTGTTCTAAAAAATTAGAGCACTTCAAATACTGGTAATATTTCTATCATACTTTAGAATTTTCTATTGTACTTTAAAATTATTTGTTAAGGATTAACTGTAGTACATGTAATTTGCAAATAAATTAGACGTATCAGTTTCATATCTGAAACCACTGCTTTTTAAGAAATGAACTTGTCTTTGCATACCCATAATATAAATTTGTTTCATGTTTGATATTAGTTTGAAAATTGGGACTTAAAAGTTGTCTTAGACTTTTACAGATACATGAAGTTGTTCTTGTATAGAATATGGAGCTGAGTAAACCCAACAGTCTGTCTGTAGAGCTTCATTGTATTACTAGACACAGAAGACTTTAGAATGGAAGTGGTGTGGTGTTTTGGATTAATAATATAAATCCTGGTAGGTTATTTATTGATTGGTTTGATGTGTTGATAGAATAAATACATTGCTTTTTTTGTCTTTGGAATGAAGGGGCAGGTGAGGCAAAAACCATTTTTTGGAAGGTTTACAAACAGTATATCCTTGCTTGATTCCAGATGGAAATCTGTTCATTCTCTTTGGGGTTCCTATGAAACTGTTCTTTGCTACAGTAAGCAAATAGTCTCTCTCAAGTATATCAGTGATGCTAGAACTGTCAGGCTGAGTGAGCAACTAAAAATAATGAGTAGCAAAGAATTCAAAGTATGCATCTGGCTATTAGGGCTATACCCACACTTTTCTGACATCATTCTTATTTGAAAAACATCTCTCGTTTTCTTTACTTGATGTGCAGATGGCCATACAAAAGATTGCTCTTTGAGGAAAGAATGAAACATCACTAGGCATAGTAACTAGAAGCACAGAATGCACTTAACTCTGTCCTCAATCTCAAAATCTCTCACTCATGGATTTAGAAGCAGCTTCCATAATGTGTGTTTAGTCAAATTGGTATCCTTGTAAAAATGAAATGAAAGCCTTTTAAGAAGTTGAGAACAATGTTTGTATCATGCTGTGTGCCTACACTCAGGGCTTTTGCATTATAGATGCTGATTTTTCCAAAGTTGCCTGTGTGTCCTTCTAGTACTTTCTGCATGAAATTTTCTTGGAGAGACAGGAGGTTCTCAAATAGTAATAGATGCTGTAGCCTGAGACACATATACTTTGCAAATGAAACCTTTCTTTCTTCAGGCAAATGGGATAATCTGGGGAGTTTCTAGGGTTTGGTTTTTTTTTTAAGGAAAAAAAAATCCTAAGCTTTTTTTCCCTAGAGTATTTTGGGAGATTAACTTCGAAAACTTAGGTGACTCCTGTTTTGAAACTGTTCTAACATATAAACAGGAATACTAAGGATTTTTAAGTACTACAACCCTGATTGTATCCCACTTTACAAAAAAACATTTGGTGCTATTGGAATCATGAGAACATCTGAAGTTGTGGAAAGCTAGATTCAGCTGCTGTGGAGGAGAATGACCAGAAGAAAGCATATGTACATACATGAATGTACCCACTGTGTCATCAGACCTTTTTAGGGGTGATGTTTAGTGGTTGTCTTCTTTGAAATTTCTTTGCCTATCTGTATGTGTTGTGATTCATTAGTGGCCTCATTACACCTATTATGCTGGGTATAGTCTGTGTTTTGTGTTTTGGCTCATCATCACTCCTCAAATACATACTGTACATCTGCATGGCACATAAGCACTCCATTTGAAAAACATTTTAATATTTCTCGTATCTGTCAAGGCTTAAATTCAGACCCTTAAGTTTCTGGGATTTTTTTTGCTATGGCTCGGGAATCAGTCATGAAACTGCAGCGAGCCGTATGGGTCATGCTTTGACCTGAGGTGTTGATGAGGACTGAAGAATTCTGTAAGCCAGGGTAGTCTGTTTTAAAGACAAACTTACCATACTCAAATCTCAGAAAGTTAGTTTTGTGATGGTAAGATAATAACTGATCCTTACCAGAGTAGGGGCGAAAATGTTATTTCCAAAGTAAATGTGCAAAATCAGATGGATTTAGGATAGGGAGAATTTTTTGTTTGGTTGGATTTCTTTGCTTTTGTCTTTTGCTTATATTCTGTTTGTTATGTTAGTGATAACATCTATGATAAGACGCATGTCTGAATCCTCCTTGCATAATGGGAGAACTGTTAAATATAAAGAATTACCAGTGAGGCTTTAACTACCCGTCCTGAAGATCTCCCTCAGGGATTTTTTCCAGTTGTTGAACATAATGAGCACAGAACATCATTAACTTTAAAGATACTTATGTATAGAAGAGGATCCTGGCTGTCCATTGAAGGCATGACACTTACGGATCTCCTTTCTTCTAAATCTGACCTGCCCCTGTTGCACACTGGTCTTCATGTGAAAATTAATATGACTTCCCTTTTCCTTCTCTTCTTTCCTCCTCAATTTTCCTTCTCCTTATCCTGGTGTCATGTACTTGGATTGGATTGCTTTTCTTTTATCTCCTGTTTCCTCCTTCACCAAATTTCACCTGAGTACGAGTGGTTAAAAACACTGTAATTGCAGCAGGATGCCTACTCAGGTTATAGCATGATTAATATGAAAGTTTAATATTAAAAGAGGAAGACTTTAAAGAAAGAAAGTGTTAAGATACAGCAAAAATGGACATAACCTTGATGTTTAATGAGGTGTAGAATGCCATGCACATTTCAGTGATGGCAAAAGAATATTAATAACAGGAATCTGAATAAGATTTTAACAATTCTAGGACAAGTTTCTGGTCAATGAAAATTTGTTTAAAAATACTTTCCTTTGACTTCAGTGTGTATTCTCACAGCTCTCTGCCCTTCCCACTGTTGTAACAGCACTCAAAAAACCTGAATTAAACCATTTTCTTTCCTTTCAGTAATGAACACAGGAGAGAATTGTGTTTCTGGTGAAGACAGCTCTAGAGCTGTGTACGAGGAAATACTGGATCTGAATTATTGCAGTTGTGAAAAGGCATCAGAACAGTAAATAATTCTATTGTGTAGCAGCAAAGACAACTAAAGGACAGTAAACATTTTGGTTTGATCTTGAATCTGATTTGCATAGCTTATTTAACAAGGCTACCTGCTTTTAGAGTAGAAGAGCAGGAACTTGTGCCAATTATAAGGTGAATAATGATTTGAGTTTCCATGTATGCCTTCCTCAGGTGTTTGTACCTTAGGCTTACTGGGTGTCAAATACCTTGAAGCAGTTAATGTATTTGCAAAAGCTAGAAGGAATACCGCATACGCTTGAATGCTCAGCAAACATTTGTTCTTTCTTTTAGGCAAGCTCACAGGTGCTAGAGTAAACTAATAAGGCACCAAATGTGCTGTTACGCTAAAAGCACGTCTCCTTGGTGTGGGTAGAGCTGTACAAGCTGGCTTGTTGACTGCTGGGAAATAAGATCCTGAGAAGGGTGAGTCCTCCTAACGGAAGGCAGAGAAAACCTGGTGGTGTCTGAAGGACCTAGTTCTTTCTCCCTGTATGTGAGACACAGCGAGCATCATCTTTGCAGTACAAGAAAGGAGAGAATCGGGCGACCTTCCTCCGAGAGCTTCAGAGTCCACACTGACTGCATTTGAGAGCACTGTATTTAAAAAATCCTGTAATCTACTGGCAAAATAATGGTATAGACAGAGAGTAGAGCTGAAGTCTACTCTTGATCTGTTTGGGGTGTTGACAAATAATTAATTTGAAGAGAATGAAGAACGTATTACATAAGCTTGAAGGGCAGATGAGATTGATCTGATTTCATTATCACTGAGGACAGTGGTGGTAGCCAGAGTAGCTTGCTGATTTCATATAAACTGTGCAGTGTTGATTTTAAAAGCTCTTGTAGAGCCACATGAGTTTATAAAACTCAGGCGCCTTGAAGAGGTTGTGGGTGTTTGTTTCACATGGGGCCTTTAACGTACACCTCCTCCATTTATATTTTGAAGTTATACTGGGATTGTACCACCAACTTAAGTCATGTGTGATTGCCGTGTTGTAGGTTTCTTCCTGCCCTCTCTCCTTAAATAAAGGTAAAGAAAATAAGGTAATTACCATTTTCGTTGAAAGTGTGTTGTTGAGTAATAGCAATGGGAGCATTTTATTAAAACTGTAAAGCTGTCCTGGATTGCACGCTCATCAAAACACTGTTCTTAATAAAAAAAGAACCATAAATCCCTTTTGTTTGAAGTATTCAAAAATGGATTTGAATTGGAAGAAATAGGCTCAAAGATCTACTTTGTGTAAGCATTTTTTTGGAAACTGAAATTATGAGAGAATTGGCAGTTGGTCACTTGTGTTACCTTTTCTTCAGGGAGTATATCCAAGAAGCCCATAAATGCAGACTTGTGTGGGTCAGAGTGGGTAACGTGCCAGAGTTATTGCATTCAGATCCAACATGTTGCTCCTCATTCCTTTACTTCTGTATCACCTGCATAGTGCTGCCTCCCACCCTACCTAAAGAATTTACATACTGAAGATCCATAAATTGGGAAATGTCATAAATTACTTAATCTTCTATATCAGCTAAGGTCCTTACCTGTATGTTCTGTGTATTAAGTTTGTGGAATGAATTTAGGGGATTTGAATTGCTCAGAACATTCCTCAAAAGTGTATCCAAACAGTAAACACGGAACAGGAGTTACAGCTTGACTGAGTTGAAGTGTAAAACAGAATGCAGTACTGTGGTGAAAAAAGCAGTGTTTTCTTTGTGTCTGGATAATTGTAATGTTAAAAGGTAAAGGATGTGGGTGCTGATTTAGCATGGAGATAAACTTTTTTCTTAAACTGCATAATAAAAAGAAAGTTGCAGTAACTTCCAAGCGACAGTTCCTGGCAGACACTAGAATTACGACTATATTGATAATGTTAGTTGCATGATTTTTTAATTTTTATTTTTTCCTTTCTGAAGTCACAGTTCCTCTCATAGAAGATTCCTGAGATCTTTTGTTAATGTGTGTAACAATGAGACTGCCAGTAAATGGCTCTTTAAAAATGCAGTTTCTTAAGGCAACCAAATACTTCACTGCAAGCGGTTTTTTTAATATACAGGTCAGTAGGCATCAATCCTGTTTAGTGATTTGAGCTCTCATCATATATGGAAATAGTCTCGGAAGAAAAATACTAAGAGGGAAACTTATGTGGGACAGCAGAAAGATACTAATAATGAACATGAAACTTCCAAACCTAATATTGTATTTCAGGATGTTTTCAGTTTGCATTTGTTTATTTACTTGGGGCAGAATTACCACTAATTATTTTAACCTTTTGATTTTTCTTTTTGTTTTTTTCTTCTTATTTTGGAGCACTTTGTATTAAGCCACTTGTTAGGCTAATGTTACTGTTTGTCAGTGAAGTTCATTATATCTTTTGCTCCTCTGGCTTAAAGGAAGAGGTGTGCTCTCATTTCATAGATGATCTTTCTCTTTTGTGTGGTCCTTCTAGAAGGTGGTAACTGGCATCTTGCTTTTTCGCACAATTAAAGGATGCTTTTTAGTGACTTTCCTTTGCTGTTCTTCAAGGTAACTAATTCACATAATCAGTAATTCACAAGAAACTGAAAGAAAGTTGCATGGAACCTTATGTGCTGTTTCTCTTTGACAGTGCTTAGTAATCATCCCAGAAATTTTGTTCAGTCCAAACCTAATATTGGAAAAGAAAGAAACCTGGCTGTTTCTCGCTGGAACTTGCTTGTTACAGGGCAGAAACTTTGTAACTGAAGGAATGCAGGTGATTTGTGTTTCCTGTAAGTAATAGCCATAAGGAAGAATTTAATATGAGTTAGAATCTTAAGTTTTTCTTATGATTTCAACTGTCAATGGAGAGTGACCAGATTCATTTAATACTCCAACTGACCTCACTTCATGAATATGCTCTTAACTGTGTCTCTGGTCTCCTTCTCCTTTTTGGATGCCTGATGACTCTCATTGTGGATTTTTAGTTAAGTGAAAATGACAACTTCAGAATAAATGAGTTTTCAAATGCACTTTTGAATAGACAAAATTTTTTTCCAACTACCTATCGATAGTGTTAATCCCCTTGCACTGCCTTTAATGGGTTTGTGGGATCTCTTTGGTAGCTGGAACAGGAGTCTGTTTTACAACACTTGTGAACATCACCGCTTATAGTTCATAGAGCATACCATCTTGCTGCTGAAGTGCTGAGCTAGTCTAGCATGGATGTATATGACCTGTGAGTTGGCTGCATACCTTTATCCTATGCAAACAGAACTGCAATTACCTCATGCTTATGTGTTACAAGCATGGGCATGAACCCGGTATATAATACAGAATGCTCATGTAATAGAGGAATGCTTCTAATTAGGTGTGGTGCAAACAGGACATGTCTGTCTATCAAATGTGAGCTGTATGTTCTGAAACTAGAACAAATAAACGGTTGTCTTTTGGACAGACACATGTTTAGTGTTTTGATATGTTAAATGCTAGGTGATAAGATTATCAAGCACTAAATACAAAGCTCTTAATTTTTTTCTGATTTAAATTTGGGTTTAGAAGATTGAGATGTATATTCTAATACTGTTAAAACTAATTTTTTACATCAACACAGACAATAGTTTCTGGTTTTATAAAGTCAGATCACTAGTTTTATTACTACTTTTTAAGATACTTATGCACTTTGATAGTGTTTGCATTTGAAATACTGTGCAGAAGCAGCTGAGGTTTGAGTGGTATAAATGGACATTAGTAGTAAGTAAGATTAAAGGATATTAAAACATGTGAAGGCATAACTTGTTCCTTTTTTTATATCTCATATGCATGAAGTGATGGGTGTCCTTTGGTTTAGACAGGTTTAGGAATGACATTTCCCCCAGGAGATGAAACCAGGAAAAAATTACTTCTGGAAGGAGGTTACCTTGGGGTGGCATTAAATACTGTTTAAAGAAATACCAGTTGTAAATTTATGGTGGAGCTGTTCCCAGGAGGGACTGATCTTTTGAAATGCTTTCCAGCATTTTTCTATTTTTCAGTATGAATTGCACTTCTTTCAAATTTAAATTTCCCCACTCTCTAATCCCATCCCCAGAAATAAGTTAATCCATTGTTTTTGGTGTTCTCCTACTGTTGGTAGTTCGCCTGGCAATGGTGGTAATTTAATTACGGTTTATTGCTATTTTTCTGTTTCAAATCTCAAAGCATTGCCTTGATATGCAACAGAGAAGACTGAGAATCTGTGTGTTTTATCAGTAAGTGAATATAACAGTGTTTGTTTATAATGGGCAGTTACGCTCTTCATATCATACGTAAGTCCACTGACCAAAAGTGGAGAAAACATGTGGCAAATACTGAAACCTTTGAAAATCACTGAGAGTTATTATGAAGTATGGCCTCAAAACTTCTCATAACTGTTCAGGGAGAAGTTGCAGTCTCTTATTTTATATATACACCAAGTAGTCAGTGTCTTATTGATAGTTACACATACTAGTGATCTGTGAAATGGTTTTAACTCTGAACAACTGCACAAATTGCTCAAAAATCTGATTTAAAATGTTAGTTTCACTATTTCACTTACACAATAACAATGTTAGCTATTTGAACTTTTTTTACTTTCTGTTCAGACATGCATGTAGGTTGAAGGATTTATTTCTTTTTTTAATTTCTTCAAGTTTACAGATGAGAATCTCCCTGACATTCAGAAGAGTGTCTGTTGCTGACCCATGTGGGAAGGGAGCCATACTGAGCCATAAAGCAAGACCATTTAATGCATGTCTCCTCTCTGGCCTGCTCTGTTTATCTTCCCACTAGAATGGGGTTTTTCCCCCATATGTTGATACATAATGATAAGGTTGAGTTGCAGTCTGAGCAGTTACTTCTGTTATGCGTGAACTATTGTATTTGAATAAGAAGGAATTTTTATTGACACCAGTGTGATGTGTTGAGCTCCCTAGTTATTGTACTGTTGTTAAAGTGGTTATCTCATCATCTTGACTTAGAGTGGAAGAACCAGCAGTGTTTGACAGGTCCTTTGCCTCCTATCTAATTCATATTTCTTGCAAATCCCACTGAACCAATTTTTTAATGTTCTCTTATTAGACTAGAATTGCTCCTGTCTCTCCCCCCCCAAAAAAAAAAAAATCTCAGCTCAGACTTTGTCAGAAGTTCTAAATATGTTCTTGCAATGCTGGTAAGTGTTTCACAGAATGTGATGAGTCATTTTGGCTCTGTGCATTGAGACTTGCCTATAGGAGGCATGGTGACTAAGGGAGATGGTGTAGCCTTTCTAGGTCAAAGTCAAAGCGGGTCTCTCCTGTCGTTCTGCAGACGTTTTGCAGCCTTCCCTCTGAAGATCTCCATTGGCTGTTCTGAAGTCCTTCCTGCCCTTGCTTAACCACAAATTAGCACAAAGTTTGATTCAGTGGTACAGCTTTCAAATGTGTGCTGTCTTCCTTCCTGCTGCTGTGCTGGACAGTGTCTTGCATAATTACCTTTTCTTTGAAGAAGAATAGCTCAGGCTGGCTGCTGCAGCTGAACTGGAGATGTTACTGTGTGCAAACAATGGTTAGGTGTGTTTAACTGTTTCATTCTGTGTTTCTCTGCTCTCCCAGGTTGGCTGTCCTTTATTGATAGCTTCCATGCTAGTCTCTCTCGTGATCAGCGGTCTATTATTAAAACCTTCTGAAAGCAAGTAAAAATCAATTTTGTTTTCTTGATTCCTTTGTTTTTCCCTTTCCCCATCACAATGAGACTTTTGAATAACTGTATGATAGCAAGAGGCTTGAGTCAGTACAGGCTTTGTATCCTGCTGGCTGCTTAGTACGTTTGCTCAAGCTGTTGTTGATGTTCCTTGTGCAAACAGTTGCTGGTGATGGTTTTGAGTCACTCTTTTGTTTCTCCTGTTGGTTAGACCTGCCAAGGTGCCCAGTGGGCTGGTGAGTCCTGCCAGTGGTGGGAGCTCCTCTGGGGCTTGCAGCCAGGGCTGAGGGACAGCCCCAGCCTGGGGCACTGGACACCTCTCAGGGGTTGTGGACAACCCGAGGCCAGGCCAGGACATCAGCCCACCAGCAGGCAGGGGATAGAATCACACCTGTTGTGGGGAACTATGTTCAGACAGGGCTGTAGGGATGGGCCTAGGCTAGGCTGGGATATGAGCTTGCAGATGGGCCCACTCCGTGGCCGGGCAGAACAGGGCTGTGGGGAGCTGGAGGCTAGCCCTGCTGTGGCATCGCTGGGGCAGGGGCTGACATGGGGTCCCAAACCCTGGGCAGGAAGTGGGGAGCCCAGGGGGCCTGGGCAGGGCCAGGAAACCCTGTCAGGGTCTGACAAAATCTATACAAGGTTTTAGCTGTAAAATCAAAATACTTAATAGAACAGTTTAAAATGCCTATTTAAATATGAGAGTTTTTTACAAGAAAAGAGTGAAACATAGCAGAAGCACTGGTGGTTTTTAGAAGGCTATCTTCTTGCACAGAAGGGTCATGAACAAATTGGCAATCTTTTTTGACACCGTAAAACATACCTTTAAAAAAATTTTACTAGCTATTTCTTTGACAAGCTTATTGTAAATTTCTTTTCTACAACAGTAAGAGGTGCTGTACAGTTCTAATATACCCACTTGTCTACACCTGCTGGTACTTTCCACATAAATTTTCATAATTTTTCTTTCTTGGTAGATTGAATGTTATGGAAATAACAGCTTGTTATTGCTTGGTTGCAGATGTCTTCTTGCAGAATTGTTGTCTACATTTAAACCTTGGCTGAGAAAAGAGGATTACTTTCACTATTCCCTTCACCATCTCTGTATTTTCTTTCTCCTTTATGTTAAATAAGAATTAGTATATGAAGAACTTGTTCATCTATTTGATGTCGCAAAGATCATATGGTTTACAGCAATAACCAAGTCTGAGTTTTTTTCCATACTAATTTTACTTTATGTGGTATAATAAGACCTGTTTGTTGCTGTTGGCTGTACATAAATGAAGTTAGTAGTGCTGTAATTTATTGTTTTATGGGTGCTATGTAAAGCAGATGGTTTTCTGAGAGTATTTTCTCTGGTATACCATAACCACCTGTTCCATTTGGGAGAAATGTGCTTGCTGATTTACATTGTGTGAGGTAGAGGTAGACAAAAAGTGGGAAAGTTCTAATACTTCTTTTCATAGTTCTGAAACTCGATTAGTCCCAAACTTACTGGGAAGAATGCAGTGAGAATGTGACAAAATCACTTCTCTAAACCCAGCAGTTCTCTGGCTATCAGGCAGTGACCAGCTGATGGATATGTTTGTGTATTGAACTTGGTGTGATACAAATGGCCTCTGGCTGTTATGTTCTGTGCTTTTGTATCTTTGTCAGATACCTGACAATGCCCTTAATAGACCTGAATTCAACGGTTCCATGTTGATTATTTTGCTGTAGAAGTAGAAAATCAAGGGTGGTAGGGAAGTGATGATTATAGTAGTTTTTTGGGGATGTATTTTTCATATCAAAATAAGCATACAGTTTACTAAGGAGCTAGTTAGATGAATCAAACAGTGGTACTAAACTCTTACATTGCCAGCTCAAGTTACATCTGTTTCTCAGAGTTATTAGTCTTAGTTTGGGCTGTATCTGTAGCTTAGGTGAGAAAAGGCATCTATTTATTGGTTAATTGCCGTAGGGTTTTTGCAGATCGTTAACATTTCAGCTGTATGGATGCATGCCTCTTCTTGCATTTGGTATGAAAGCTGTGAGAAAGGTCTTTCTTCTGCATTATTGAACAGTATCTGGGACACTGAATAAAGGCCAGAGATTCCCTTAAATGCAAGTGAAATGCAATATATTTGAGCATAAATAAAATAATTTGAAGTGAGGAGTTTGACAGTGTGTTTGGAGCTGGTTTCCAGTTCCGTGGATTTCACTGAGGTGTGTGTACTTTGCTTCCATTAATGTTTTGAAGTGCCGGGATTTCTTCACTGAGATGCAAATTAGATACACCTTAAAGCAGTGTTACTAAAGAAACTGGGTAGGAAGGAGGAAGTATTATGTTAGAAAACAATGAGCCATGTGCAAAGGAGAAGACAGTGATGACACAGAGTGAGGGAGGAAAACACAACTTTGCATCATAAGTAAACTTATGTCCAACGGGTTTATACTGGGTTTCTGTGCATTTTAGGGGTAGACAAAATACATATTTATGGGAGAAAGGGACAAACATCATGTAGCGGTTACTTTTAAGTTAGTGTAACTCCACTGATGTTACTCAACTGTGTAGTGAGAGAAACTTTAAAAAAAATAGTTAACTAGCAAAACTGTCTAAATGCAAACAGTACAGTTCTGAGGTTTGATGTGAAACTGAGCAATGCCGAAAGCTATTTCTTTCAATTTCATTATCTGTTAATGAACTGTACTTGAGCCTTAGTTTAATTTTATGTCACAAGAAACAAATAATAGTTTTTTGCTGCATAAAACTTAGGGAAGTAAATAAACCTTAAAGCCTGAAACCTGAATATTTAGAAGTTATAAACTTTTACATATCATAACAGGAAATTAAATGTTCATTGGCAAGACAGTGTTTACTTATTCCTAAAGTTGTTCAAGTGTCAACACTGCCATTTCAGTTTTAACACAACAGTATTTAGAAAAGAGGAACAGAAGCATGACTGTCATGCCTTATCTTCTGCATACAAAGTGAGGCTTGGTATTTTTATGAGAGAGACGTTGAAGGAATTAATTCATCATAAACAAACATCTGTCTCCCCAGCAATTTTTTTTGCTGGGATGCGAATGAGTCATGGGTTTGGGAACTGTGCTGGTCTCAGCGCAGTGAGATCACGCGGAAACTTAAAGGTTTTCACTGTGCTTTCCAAAAAGAAAAATTTGATATTTTGAAGTCAGTAAAGCTTACCTTCTTTTTATTCTTGCACACAGCCTTCTACTTTTTAACCTTTACAGTACTAGGAATTCTATTCCAAGAGAACAGTTTCCTTTCCTTCCTCATTAAATGAATTGAAGGGACTTGAACTAAATTTTCTATACTACTAAAAATAAGAATATCTCATTGCGCTCAGGAGACTAAGAATATGGCAAGAGTGGTGAGGAACAGTATGTTGTTGCCAGTTCACTTTTGGCCTAAATTTATATACAGGTAAATGCCATTATTGAGGGAAAAACTTTGAGTGGCTGGCCAAAAGTAGTACAGAAGTGTTTCAAAGAAAATCACAAAGTACTTGAAAAGCAGCATTATGAAACTGGTAGATGGAAAATAAATAGTTGTTGAAAATTAAGCTATTTTTTTCAGCACTTGCTTTTTTTTTTGAAGGTTATTTTGTGAAGTATTAGTTTATTTATCTAGTTAGGATTTTTTTACACAAAAAAATTGAGGTGACTTTCAATATTTCAGTCCATTCTTTCTAACTTTTGTAGGAGATGTAATAAGTTTTGAAATACTGTCTAGCAAGTAGATTGTATAACTGTATTCTCTAGATTTGATGCTGTAGTTCATAAGGTGGGAACAGCAACTATTTTGCTGGCAGGAATGTTGTAGTTGGGTTAGCATAATCACCTTGCACTTGAGCTTTACTTTCTGACACTATTAAAATCTCTACATTTGGTTTATGTGGAAACGGATCCAGTCTCAGTTCCTTAGGTACAAAACTGATTAGATTCTTTTAAGTTGCCAAATCCTATGTGCTTCCTGTTACCATGGTGGTCACTGGTCCTTGTCTCTGGGTCACTTGCATTTATTCCCACATTCAGATTCTCTGTCTAGCAGTCTCATTAAGCAGTGGGATCCTGCAGTCCAGCTGTTAGTCGTAGGCCCTCCTGTGGCCTTGTTTCCTCTTCAGGGTCTAATTTTCTGTGGGAGTTTTAATTTTCAAAGTTTGTTTTGTGTGTGGTTTGTTTTTTGTTTTTTTTTTTACATTAGTGTGTCTTAGAGACAGCTGCACATAAATTGAGGAAGGAGGTTTATCCTAAGACTCTTAAAGCATGAACAAATTACTTTTGTATTTGGCAAGACCATTAGGGCACAAGAATGAACTGCTGAACTGCTTCCTGTGTCTTTCTGAGTCACCCCTTTGGCTAGACAGCCCCTGGCATAGTTGTAGTCCAGATTGGTAAAGCCTGAGCCTAGATTTCACTGCGCCCTAAATATGCTCCATAATATGATCTTTGTGGAGCACCTTCAGTGCTTCTGAGTGGAGGTTTGGCCTCCACTAGCACCCAGGTTTCTGCTGTAAAAGAAGCAAGCAATTAAGTTCCTGAAGGAATAGCTTGGTTTTATTTAGACCCTGCAGGTTTAAAAAAATGAAATAATTCTTAGGCCATGAAAGTCAAGGTTTAACATTTTGTACGTTGAGTTCAGTGTTGGAGAGGAAACAGCTTTTCTCCAGGTATTCTTTCAGATATATGAAACCTTATCAGGGATGGTGCTTTCTTCTTCTGCAACCCCATTTCATATTCATTGCCATAGGATGAAGTGTCTCTCTGTTCTGGCTGGGCTGGAATCTTTTGCAACTCATGTGTTCTGCTCAAGTCCTTATGTGCGGCCTTTTTTCTTGGGTCTGAATGTGTGTGATTGCGCTTGCATGGGATGGTTGTACCTGTTCACATTGTGTCGACTTAGGGCTCAGGTACAGGAGAGAAAAATGACTTCATATTCTTCTACTTGGATAGAAAGCAAGGAAGTGGGAACACTTCTGCACCCAGAAGAGGTGTTTTGAGGTAGAATCCATTTGAAGTCAATAGCCTTGAAATAGTGGGTTTCCTTTTTCACTGAGTAGTCACTGAGTGAGGATAACCCTCAGTGAAGTTCTCTGCTTTGCAGAATGGCAAATTATTCTTTATGAAACAAGATAGTGTAATAACTTTACATAGACTTACTACCTGAACTGTCACCAGCATTAGCTGTTCCACCTCTTGCTTACAGAATAAACTATGAAGATAAATGCTGATTGCAGGAATTGCAACATTTTATCTGTGCCTAATGGAAGAAGAGTTCTTGAGTGTTTTATAGAAAGTCTCATTTTAAAATGCTTTGGTCTGTCTTCTTAATTGCATATTATGCTTATCGCATGTGTATCCTTGGCATACCTACAGAGCTGTGGCAACTAATTCTGATTTTCCTCATCTCTACTGGATAAATTTTAAGGATCCAGCCGCCTTAACTGTTATTTATACCATACTTTTTTAATTGTTGGGGCCTAGTCTCTCTGGCAAACATCAGCATCTAAAGAACATAAGTCACTAGTGAGGTACTGGTAGGGCATAGAGAGGATCACAGCTGAGAAACAGTGTGAAAGCAACAAAGTGGAAAGACAGAATACCTACCCTATATTTAGTCCCCTTGCCTCTCCTTTTTGGCTTTAGAAGTAGTGGCAGGCTCCTGTATTTTGTTTAGTGGAAGCTATTTCCAGGCACATGAAGGACAAGAAGGTGAGTAGGAAAAGCCAAGATGGTAAATTGTGCTTGACCAATCTGCCTTCTGTGATGAAACGACTTCCTCAGAGCACAAGGGAAGGCTGAACAAAATAAGGAGATAAATTGCACTGAGAGTATGTATTCCTCTTCTGATGTCATCATAGTGCTTTGAGAAGTGGAGCTTTTTCCATAGCTCATACTCAGTTTATTTATTCTGATAGATTGTGGGTGCTCTCTGCTTTCTTGCTAGGAGACGGTGATATTATATGGATTGAAGAAAGGTTTTACATTTTCGTCTGGACTATTATAGAGTCATTTGGGTTGGAAGGGACCTTAAAGATATCTAATTCCAACCCCCCTATCGCAAGCAGGGACACCTCCCACTAGACCAGGTTGCTTAAAGCCCAATCCAACCTGGTCTTGAACATATCAGTGATGAAGCATCTGCAACTTCCCTGAGCAGCCTGTTCCAGTATCTCACCACCCTTATAGTGAAAAACTTTTTGCCTAATTTCTTATCTAAATCTACCCTCTTCCAGTTTAAAACCACTACCCCTCATCCTATCACTACAAGCCTTTGTAAAAGGTTCCTCCCCAGCGTTCTTGTAGACCCCCTTCAGACACTGGAAGGCTGCAGTAAGGTCTCCCAGAGCCTTCTCTTCTGCAGGCTGAATAATCCGAACTCCCTCAGTGTGTCCTCCTAAGAGAGGTGTTCAGCCCTCTGATCATCTTTGTGGCCCTCCTCTGGACTTGCTCCAACAGGTCTATGTCCTTCTTGTGTTGAAGGTTCTAGAGCTGGATGCAATACTTCAGGTGGGGTCCCATGAGAGCAGAGCAGAGAGGGAGAATCACCTCCCTTGACCTACTGGCCACATTTCTTTTGATGCAGCCCAGGATACGGTTGGCTTTCTGGGCCACGAGCACACGTTGGCTTGTGTTGAGCTTTTCATTGCCAATTACAGTGAACATCTATTTATTTATTTATTAATCTCTTGTGGCAAAATATTTCATAACTGTGCCATCTACCAAGAGCTTCTAAATCAAGGGCATCTTGCCCTTGGGAGTTTTACTATACTAGCTTAATTTTTTACCAGTATTTCAACAAATGTTCTTTGTTTCCCTTTCCCTCACTGGAAGCTGGGATTCCTTGCTCTCTAAGTTTCTTGACTGTACCCATACTGTTTTGACAAACATCACTTGTTTCACCTATATCTTTTCCTTCTTATAATTGTGTTCAGGATAACTGCTAGTTAATATCTAGGTTGCAGACTGCTATTGTAGTAAGCTTTTTCTTTTTACACACTTATTGTTGCCAAAGTGCTGTTTTCAGTGAGGATGAACCAGGCACTGAAATGAGCTTTAATGTAATTTTCTCAGGTTTTGAGTATGTTGTTTGTCTTAAGTCTTTATATAAATTTTTCTGTAATTATGTGTTACCTTAAACATGCAAGCATATCCTTAAGTGGACAAAGTTGTAAATGTGAATTGTGAATTTAAGCCACCTTTAAGTTCTCAAGCTTCTTTGCTAAATGTCTATTTCATAGTGGCTAACAATGTGTTTGAAGTAAATTGTTACAGTAGTTTAGCCTAATAAATAGGCAAGTGTCAGGTTCAGAAGTCATGTTTATTTACATACTGACTGTGTGAAATGAAAGTAAAGTAAAAACTAAAGTGAAGTTTGTTTTGGATAATTCATATTATTAAATTAAACTTTTTGTTTTAGTGTAGCTGATTTTGTTGGTGAGTGGTTTTCAGGAGTTATGAGTCTTGAGATAGTGCTACTGATACCTTTATGAATTATTTTTGTTGCTGTTCTCCTATGTATGCACAGAATATATGAAAGGAAAAGCCTATAGCAAAGAGATCACTTGGTCTCACGTAAAATATTCTTGTTTTCTGGATGCAGGGTGCGATAAGCAGCTAATTACTGACAGGACCTCATTGCTTTTAACTACTTATTGTGATTGTTAGATTACTTGAAAGGCAAAGTAGTTTAATAGTTTTGAATAAAGCATGATGTTTGGTTGAGTAGAGGTTACACAGCCTGTTGAGTAAAGAAACAGAAACACTGAAGCTGTGGGGAGGAGTCTATGAGTTCATTGTAATGGGCCAGATCACATCATTGTCTCCAATTTAGGCTTCAAGAATAATGAAGTTTAAGAATGTCATTTTCAGGCTTGTTTATAAAGGCATCTACAGAGATGAGTGTAAGGTTTCAAGAAAGAATTAACACAGTGAACTGTAGATTATTGCCAAAAGTAGTGCATATTGCCACCAGTCTCACTGTGTTGATACTAATAATGTGCAGCTGCAAATTTTAGTATAGAATTAGTGTTCTGATGAATAGGCAAAAAACCTGGGAGAGGAAGGATCCGCTTTATTTGGTAGCATCCCACAGTTAAACTAGCATAAGATGGTGCTGAAAAGTTTTTGGCTGAGGATGGGACTAGACTGATTTCTTTGTGGAGGATTTTCATGAGGCTGTTTATGCTGGAAGAATATAACATTTGAGATAAACATGTATGTGTCTACATGGATTCCTTTTCTAGGCTGTGCACCACAATCAGGGATGTGTGGCTGGTAGTTGTTTTCTTTTACATTGTATTCACATATCATAGGTAAAGGTACAATACATTTCTTCCTGTTGCTTTTGCAGACAGTGTTTGTGGGGTAAAATTCATAAGGCTGTAAGAGATGTGCTCGTTCTTTCAATTGGATGCCATTTTATCTAAGGCTGTTGCCATGTGAAATATTTTTTTAGAAAATGGTTTCTGGTGGTAAACAATTTGAAGGTTGGAGATGTCATTTTGTTTATAGTATGTTTACAGCTCAGCACTAGATGTGGGATGTATTAAGTTGATTTTTGGCACAGAATCGTTGCAGAAGATTTGTTGCTGTGGATATTATCAATTATTACTGCTGAGTGGCAGCAGGCAAAGTCCCCTCTTGCCCACCTCACCACCCCAGGTGTATCTAAGCAACAGGTATGAGGCTCTGGTTGATGTGGAGCACCCAAATGAGGATGGGGACAATGGGCAAGCTACACCAGAGATGCTTACACAGTCAGATAGGCCCAACGCCTCTATCACCACCACATACAATAAGAAGAAAAGAAGGGTTATAGTTGTAGGCAACTCTGTTCTGAGGGGAACAGAGGATCCAATATGTCATGTAGACCCTCCTCAGGAGGAGGTCTGCTGTCCCCCTGGGGCCTGGGTTATGGACATCACTAGGAAACTTCCTAGCTTAGTGAAGCCCTCAGACTACTACCCACTACTAATTTTCTATATGGGTGGAGAGGAAGTGGCAAAACATAGTCTAAGAATGATCAAAAAAAGAGTACAGGGCCATGGGACAGTTAGTGAGGGAATCTGGGTTATATTTTCCTCTCTCCTTCCAGTTGAAAGCAGTGACATTGGAATGATCAGGAAAGTACAATCTCTTAATATGTGGCTCTGGAGCTGGTGTCATCACCACAGTTTTGGGTATTTTGACTACAGGATGGCCTACACAGAACCAGGAACGCTGACACCAAACGGGAGACACCTTTCTCAAAGGGGAAAGAGGGTCTTTGCCCAAGAGATTTCAGGGCTGATTCACAGGGCCTTAAACTAGATATGAAAGGGAAGGGGGTAATAATATCAGAATTAGCTATGATAAGCAGTGCAACAAACCAGGGTTGGAGGGATGAGGTGACAGTAAGGGCCTCCAACCTGTTACCCTGAGGCATGCTGTTGACACCTCAGCACAGGCAAGGTCCAACAGAGATGACCTAGGGGCTCCTGAGGAAATAGGAATCAACAGGTTTGTCGTCATGAAACGCCCTGGGGAAATGAAGGTGTCACAGCCGGCAGCCCAGCTGCAGTGCCTTTACACCAGTGCATGCAGCATGGGCGACAAACAGGAGGAATTGGAAGCTACCATGCTACAGGATAGCTACGACATAGTGGCCATTACTGAAAGTTGGTGAGATGAATCCTACAACTGGACTGTGGCTATCAATGGCTACAAGCTGTCCAGGATAGACAGGAGTGGAAGGAGGGCTGGAGGTGTTGCCCTCCATGTTAAGAAATGGATGGACTGTGAAAAGTTATCCCTAAAAAATAGCCATAAGAAGGTAGAAAGCTTATGGGTAAGAATTAGGGATCGAGACAACAAAGGCAGCCTTATGGCTGGTGTCTACTTACAGGCTGCCTGATCAAGGGGAGCCTATCGATGAAGCCTTCTTAGTTCAGTTCCAGGAGACGTCGTACTCACAGGCTCTCATCCTACAGGGGGATTTCAACCACCCTGATATCTGTTGGAAAAGTAGCACAGTGAGCTGTAGGCAATCAAAAGAGACTCCTGGAGTGCCTAGATGACAACTTCTTAAAGCAAGAAATAGACAGCCCTACCCGAGGGGATGCAATATTAGAGCTGATAGTCACAAATGCAAGTGAATTTATCAGGGATATCAAGATTGGAGGCAGCCTGGGCTGCAGTGATCATGCACTAGTGCAGTTCACTGTCCTAAGGGGTATGAGGCAGAGGAAAAGCAAAGTCAGGACCCTAAATTTNACAGGGACATTGCCCGGTTGTGTAGGGGCGAGATCAGGAAGGCCAAGGCGCAGCTGGAGCTGAACTTGGCAAGGGATGCAAAGAAGAACAAAAAGGGCTTCTATAATTACGTCAACTAGAAAACAAAGGTCAAAGAAAGTGTCCACCCCCCCCCCTCAGCTGAGCAACAATGGTGAGCTAGTA
>VZZY01014501.1:274331-302231 GCA_013400335.1 Eurystomus gularis | reverse complement strand
TTTTATTTTTTTTTAAAGAAAAAAGTTTATCCTTTTGAATATGGGCACTAAGGTAGGAAGGCAATTTGCATGATCTTTAAAATTGGAAATGCCTTCTTTAGGTAAAGATTTTTTTCAACAAGGTTAGGAAATTCAGGGTGCTTTATTTCCAGACGGGCTTCAGTGCCCATGTGTAATGAAAGAAAAATAATTCTGGAGGCTGAGACAAGAAGTACATGTCTAATACAAAATACAAAATATCCATTCTAGTGATGGAAAGCTGATATCCTGCCTGATAGTAGTTGTTTCATTTAACTGCAGTTCTCCTTACAAATCCCATTGTAAAATGAGCAGTGAGAGTTCTTACATCGTTATTTGTATATTGAAGCACGTGGGAACATGAGGTTAATGGTTTTTTGCTTTTTTGAAGTTTCTCAGGTTGCACAAGGTACTTTTTTGAGTAAAGCCAGGTAGAGAATAAAGTGGACAGTTTTGTTATAAATTGCAGTTTTGTAATAAAATTGTACAATGAGCTTGCACAAGCTTTTTAAAATATCATTGCTGCCACTGAATAGGTCTGTAATTTATTTATTCAGGAATGTTAGAGGCGTTTTTGATTTATTTGTTTTTAGAGAAGTTTTGTTAAGCAAGATAATGAGCAGAGCTGGTGTTAATCATTTACTATGCAAGTCTGAAAAATGAAAATTTTGCATATCTTTAGCACTGTGGGGGAAAATAAATTCCCTCGTAATGCTAATGGCCTATTGGTATAATTTTTAAAAAATGTTATCTGTTAACGCTGGAGAAATTCAATACATTCATATGTTATGCTAAAAGCTAAACTAATCAATACATAATTATACATCCATATGTACATGTGTATTGAGTAATCAGAAGTATTTGTTATCTGTAAAGATGAAAAATGAATTTGATGGTGGTCACTGCCATAGGTGACTACATATTTGTTTATGCAGAGCCCTTCAGGTGAATATATTCCTCATGTGTGCACAATACCAAGTTTACTTTTTAGAAGAGACGCTCGAGAATACCGAATGAGTTTGATCTCGTTCCAGGTGCCAGGAGTTTACAAATACAGCATGAGTTGCCATGGCCTTTGCTGAATAATATTTATTTTAAGGATTTACTGTAACGGTTAAAGTAGTATAGGATTTAGTGTAACCCATCTAGAGAATCTAAAGATTAGATGCCCTTTAACTTGTCTCTGTTTATACAGCTCAGAATTGCGATGTGTTCGGCCTGGCATGCAGGCCACTGGTCTTTAGGATTACTGTTTTCCATTTTTCAGTTCCCTGCTGAACAACTACGCTGCTCTGTATCAGGTTATCTCTCCAGCTTTAGCAGGTGTTCCTCACATATATCGGTATGGGTTTGGTGTCACTACTCATTAGCTGGACAAAACTGCCTTTAGGTACCTGATGCTGATTGAAGGACTGAAAAAAAATTCAAGCCCATCAGTCTCTGGTTACATCTGTCTCGCTGTTTTGTTTTTAGTTTTGATTTTTTCTTTTAAAATCAAGAGATTTTCAGGAACACATATCCATTACTTCCCTGGGAATGGAATTAGTGACTTCTGGCTTTTGGATCATGGGGAAACTGGGAATTGTGTAAGGTGCCAAGGTTAGTCTGGGACCTTGTTGCTGCAGGGAAGGACTATGTATTTTTTTTACCTGCTGAGCATTCACCACTGAGTGACCGAAGATGGGGAAAGAGCAAGCTGGCAGGAACTTGATTTATATATAAATTTAATAATCTATTAAAAAGAAAGGAAAGTGTGATGTGAGGAAGAGAGGTGTTTCTTAGTGCATATGTTTTCTAATTGTGGCCTTTATACTTCAGGAATGTCGTGAAGGATAGACTTTCTCTGCTCTGGCCATAACCCGAGTCATTTCTGAATGACACACGCTCTGTCATTTGCTGTCAAGGAGATGAACCTCCAATTCAGATGGAAGGACTTTGACTTAGTCACGTGCTGAAGGACCATATCCTGTTGTAGGTGATGCCACTCGCTGCTTTCCACATTGCTAATTCCTTGTAATGCAATGCGTGGCCAAGCAGTATTCTCTTCTTTCTGTGCTACGGGGATGGTTTCTTGGTTTGTTTTTCCCTAGCCACTAAAAGTACCTCATCTTTATCACTGGTAGCATTTGTAAGGGATCACTAGAAATTCATCTTTGCTTCTGAGAACCATGATCTCCCGCTAAGTAAGGCTAAGAGATGGATACAAACCTGCAAAGTCTTTGGCGGTATACAGACATGGAATACCTCCAAGTCAAGGGAGAAGTAAAAAAGGAAGTAATAGAAGAGTGACCATGCGCAGACCAAGGAGGAAAAAAGGTCACTGCCAAAGCAAATTAGAATATGTAACGTATGGAATATAGACAAAATAATCTGTCATCTCCCCCCCCCCCGCCCCCATTCATTTCTCTTCCTTTCTCCTTGAAAGAAAGATGGAGCTTTTTGTATAGAATACTTGAAAGATGCTTATGCTTAAATAGCATCGGACACAGCTGAAATCCAGAAGGTTGGGTCATGGCCTTTTAGACCTCCTTCCCCAGGAACATGCATGGCTTGACTAAAATTTTCTCATCTCTGATACAGTGAAAGCAAAAGGAAGGGAGAAGGACATACTATATTTCTAAAACAATTTTTAGCACCTAGTAGAAACAAGCCCCATGAAGCTTGGTGGCTGCTGAGATATTCTGCCAGTGTAAGCATGAACCTCCATCATCGAGGTCGATAGTGAGTTTGACTGTTTCTTTACTATGGGCTAAATTCCAGGCTGTGTTGTTTCTCCGTACTGCACTCCAATTCTTGTCCTTGTTGTTATGCTCATTTATGCCAGAGATAGAATGTGGTTTGACAGCTATCACTACAAGTGCCTGTGGACATCATATACAAGCCAAATGCTAGATGGTGATAAATATGTTATGATTAGACCTTGATATCTAGATCATATGTACTGTAGTGAAACCAACACTTGTTTGCTCTCTTCTTCAGGGGGATTAGGTTTGCATTTATTTAGAGATATGTTGGAAACAAAAATAACTTATCTTCCAAAATCTTTTAAAATCTTTAGAAAATGACTCTTTTCAGTTGGATTTGACTTATTGCTGGAATGAAATTACATCCTTTCTGAATGTTTTATAATCCTTTTTTAGTGATGCAGCTAAAAAAGGTAAGAAATGCTGTTTTACCAGTCTCATAAGAAGGAGAACTCTTTGGCAACCGCAGATGTAAGAGCTACAGGCATACGTAGCAAAATACAAGAAGAATGCTGAAAAAGGGAATTCCATTTTATCCTGAAAAATACTCAGAAGAATTTGCTTGTTCCCTTCTGTCGATGAATGCCATGCCAGCCCTTCTTCCCCTTTGGCATAGACTGTATGGCAAGCAGAGACAAAGACTTGTAGGTGGTGTTGGTCCCTCTGCTCAGAATTGTGTCCCGGAAGAGCAAAGAGTGAGGTGGGGATGCATCCCATTTCTAAACATCTCCGGCTGAGGGGATCCATGGAGAAGTTGATGGCATTTAGTAACACAGCTGTTCTCAGGTGGGGTTCTTGAGCGGTAGCGTTGGCCCTCCTGCAGGCAGGGTCCTCTCTGGCACAGCTGCTGGGGACCTGAGAAGCACAGTTAGCAAGCACAAACTGGTTCTTCAGCGTGTAATGGGCTGGTATTGCACCAGCTTCACCCTTAGGTATAGTGATTACTGCACGTTCTGACAAACCTAGGGGTTAACTGGCGCTGTAGGCAGGCACAGCGTTCCTCTTCTGCAGACTGGTGGGATGTATTAGGGAAGATGGCAGGCTTGGCTGTGAGTACCCCTGCAAAAATGTTTGTCACTCACGTGCTTCATTTATGTGATGCCTTGATAAAAGAGACTTAATAGCGCCGAGTTTGAAGTTCGTTATCAGCGCTATATTTACTACCTTGTACCCGAGCGTCCTCCATAACCCCTGATTACAGGCAGTGATATTAGGTAATTACTTTCACTAGCCTTAAATGTACTTAACTGTTTTACAAAACATGCTAATTTTCATCAGGGCTGTTTAAACACATTTCTTGAAAAGTAAGATTTATTTTTTTTTAGTGTATGTGATGGCAAATTCTAAATGAGTTGTCAGTACTGTTAGGATTTGTGAAGTTCTGTAATAGGTATTCAAGAAGGTGGCTTCAATGCTGGGTAATATCTATATTCTGAAATGTTATGAAAGGGGGTTTTCATACCTCTGTACTTGGCACTGTTGAGTTTTGATTTGTAAATTGTGTGTATCTTTTTTGCATTGGTTTTATCTTTGAATGACTATATTAAAAGCATTGAAGGATCCTTGTTTGAAGTGATTATACTTTTGCTATTGAATTAAGATAAAGGTTTGCAGTTGTTGGGTCTGCCCACACCTCCTAACCTCAAAAAAAAACCCCCCAAAACAAAAGAAAATCCATATTTTTTTTACTCTGGGCAAGGAGATTGAAATCTGGTTGTATCTTCAGGCTTTCTAGGTGGTAACCCTAGTCAGAGTGTGTTAGATGTATTTTGTACCTACTCATTTCCAAGTGGGATTTCATAGAGGATATACAGGAGTCTGAAGCATAAGGAGATCTAAATTTAAACGGTAACGGGATGCTCTCAGCACCCCATTGAACCTGGTCTGCTATGAGAAGTGAGAATTTCCTTCAGATAACATGTAAGAATGGAGTTTGTAGGAGAATATTTAGCCAGGGACGTTGTAATCAGATGCTAATTTGTTGTCTTTTAACATCTCCTAGAGGTGCTTATGGTGTTGGAGTTCTTCCATGAATGGTCTAGTATTGTGTAAGCAGACAAGGTCAGGCAATGAACTCACAAAAGGCTACTTTAGATCAAGTTACACAGAATTTCTCCCTGTGAACATTAAGTGTGTTGACATTATCAGCAGACGCGTGTCCATTTCGTATTGCAGGAACGTGCAAGTTCAAAGAGGCAGAAAAGCGTGATAAGAAAACCTGGCATGAACACCCAGATTCCACTGAGGCGTGAACACAAGCACACACCAGCTCACAGATACACAAATCTTCTGAGGCAAAAGTAAAATAGCTTCTTGGTAGATCGTACACTTAATTGGCTAATTGCCCGACTTGACATTGGCAGTGTTTTAAAGGGTGAACAGTTCCTCAGCAATGTCTACTGTGGCCTTCATATGAATATTTTTCTTCAGCAGCAGGCATAGACGTTTAGCCATTTTTTAAGATCAACATGTATTTCTGTTCAGTACAAGGAAAAATATGAACATTGAAAGCTGCTTTGTGTGCCTGGAGTAAGTACAGAAGGCAGAATATTTAATATTAAGCTAAATCATTTCATATGCCTATTCATGTTTTCACAGGATCCATTTTCAAAAGTTCTGTGAAGTAGAAAAGAGTTCTGGGGACTTCCCAACATGACTCTTCTGTGTAGTGGAGACTTGGACAACGTAAAGGTGTTCCCCTTTTTGTCAGTTCTGTTGGAAGGCAGTAGCCTGAGCAGCTGGCGGTGGGTGAAGTGATCAGCTTAGAGAAGTTTATCTTTCAGGGGCTGAATGGCTCAGGAGATTAGTAACCGGATACAAATCCTGTCACCTCCAGATGATCTGTTCACATGCAGCTCATCTTTGTACTGACCGCAAGTTGTTACTGTCTGATGATTTTCTGACAGCTTCTCTTCAAAGAGAAGTTTGGGTTTTCTTACTCCAGTAAAAGTCACCGTCAGAAGTGGCACTGATATCGGTTGTCACTTTGGGGAAAAAATCACAACTGAAAGGGCTTGGAAAACAAACTTTAAATAATAGCCACTAAAAATGAAAATTGGTGGAAAATAGAGGGATATTAAGAAGTACAGACCAGTGAACTGTAAGCGCTGGGTAGATTGAAGTTGTATTTTAGAATACAGCTCTAAAACACAGTCATAATGCCAAGGCAACGCAGTGTTGCAAAGGAAAAATATTTCCAAATATTTATACGTGCGTGCAGGCTACTTCTTGTAAGGCAGTGAGCAACTAGAGCTAGTGTGGATAGTTGTGCAGCCTTCAACAAATGCCTTTAACAGGAGCTCATTGTGGATTTGGAGTTTTGTTATGGATTAGAGCTTGATAAAAGAGAATCTTTTTAGATGGATTACGCGTGTCATATCACAAATCGTGCAATGGGCATGCCACAGCTGAGGCACTACTGTTTAAAAAAAAAAAAAAAGGAAAAATCTCTCAGACATTGTTATTTAATTACCCACACCATTAGGAGATTGTTCTATTGAAACCATTGATTGTTCCACTGAGGCACTTTGTCCAGTTCATAATGTCCTACCCTGCTCAGATCAAGCTGCATCGTTGATACGTTATTTCTAAGGGTATGAAATGAGTCCTACAAATTTTGCGTTTGACAGATGCATCGCCAAGTCAAAAGAAGGAAATTCTTTTTTCTTTTAAAAATAATTCTCTCTGTGTTGTTGGACTCTCCAAAGGATGCGATCAGTATGTTGCTGTGCTTCACAAGAACTCATGCGGAAGATAAGTGTCTGTTAAAATTGTATGATTAGAGAAATTGGTGTCGTTTGTATTGAACGGGATTGTTTGTACATTTTAGGTCCTGGTTATGCGAGGTTCTGTGTGTCCTCCGTTTCTCCTGAATACTTTTCAGGGCTGCAGGGGAGATGCTCAGCTTCTCAGAAGAAGAGTTCTGCAGAAGAATGCAAACCTTTGTTGAATCAGTATTTTAATTTTTTTTTCTGGCTCTTCAGCTGGAGTTTAGGTCACACTTAAAAGGTGCTATAAAGAAGGGCTTGCATAAGTAAATCCTCAAAAATGTGGGATAATGTCTGTACTCAGCAACATTTTTAAGGTTCTACCTGTTGTAGGTGTTTTGTGTGAAGTGCAGGGTATCTACAGCATTGTCCCTCTTCAGGAGGGGCTGAATGGGACCATACCACGTTCAAGATGTTCAATTTTTGCTAGGTCAGTGGTCTCAAAACTATTATTTCCAAAACTCTATTTATGATATTTTTTTAAAAAAAATCAGTAAGAGAAAACCAGTTTCTTTTTGGAGGATCATGGGAGCTGATTTTTATTGTAAATGGTACTGTCCATAGAAAGAAGACTGTTGCTTTTTATTTTTGGGTGGAATTTTAAAATGAAACTAAATGAAGTTTAATGGCTTATAACATTGCATGAATTTGTCAAAACCGATCAGCTGGATTGCTACACAATGAATACTGAAAATGTTCTGGTTTTTAGGCTTATAATAGCCTACAGCCATTCAAAAGTCAAAATGTTATTTGATGATTTCAGAATGTTAATGAAATTATTATTAATAGCACATATATTAATCTTAATGATATATGTAAATACGGGCAAATGTAAAGCTCTGTTGACACAAAAAAGATTATTCTGCTGCTGAAAGTAAACGTGGGGTTAAATTTCAGTGATCAAGCATCAAGCAAACTGCTCTAAATACATCAATAACAGACATTTTGATTAAGTTTAAAATTGTATACCGGCTCAGGAGATTTGGAGTGTTTGTTAGTACAAAAAAAATTTGAAAAGGAAAGGACGATTATATTTGCTTTTAAATTAGCAGAAAAGAGTAACAGACTGTTCTGATTAAGTAAAAAGATATAAAAGGCTTTGCTTTGCTGTTATCTTGATTTGATATCATATCTAATAAATGTGTAAGTGTAGGGGTTTTGGGGGGCGGGAGAGTAGCATATTCAGGTAATGATTTGACTAGCTTGTGTGTTTTGGTTTTTTTTGTTTCTGTGCTTTCTTTTAAGTTAAAATGGTCTTTCTTTTGTAAAATGCGTGGAATTATTTTTTTTCCTATTTGGTGGTGTTAATCAAGCCGTAATATGGTTTTCATGGTTTCTTTCTTTAGTGCCAGGACATTTTTTTAGAAAAGCAGCAGGTTTATGTCTAGGGGATGTCGAAATTTCTTGTCTGCAGTTACATGTGGTAAGGAGTATGATACATTTTTTAATTTTAATATCAATCTTTGAAAAATGAAATTTTGTTAGCAGGATATGATCTCTATATTGCAATGTGAAAAAGAGAGAATTGAACTTTATGATATAGGAGAATTTCATGGCGTTTTACCTGTTGAGGGCCCTGTAGAGCCAGAAGTCTAGTCCAGTGACTGACTAAGTGACAGGCAGTCGCAGCCCTGGTGTCACTGTGTATTATCACCTCATGCTAGCTGGAAGCACTCCCTGAAGCCGATCTAGGTTGTATAGTCCTAGATGAGGTCTTCATGGGTGCTGACCATAAAAAGTTCATCAAAGTAATGAGGCGAGGCGAGAGCTTGGCGCTCATGGGCAGAGCTCAGCACCAAGGAGTGTGAACCGGCTCCAGCTGTGACAATAAAACAGCAGGTGGCTGCTGTCATTAGGGGTGGCAGATGAGGCAGGGGACTAACATTCAGCCCACAAAACTCTCATTTGTTAGCCATCGCCACTGTACCATGCAAAATAGCTTCCATCTCAGTCAATTTTACTTTGCAAAATATTACACAGTCGCCATAAGAAAATTAGAGCCTTGGGTTTACAGGTTCCTTGGATCTTATTATCGGAAAACTCTGCGCTCTCAGGTTATGTGGAAAATTGGACTTTTTTCTCCCCTGAACAGTTTGAGGATCTTTACAGTAATTTTATAATAGGATGTTTCCACCCAGGCATGTGTTTATTGGTTAATATTTTGGACTATTTTGTTTGTAACTCTTTATAAAATCAGTTCCACCCATCCGTTCGGCTGTGTGTTGCACATAATGTTGCCTACTATTCAGTACTAAAAAAGTTGCATGCTGACCAGAAACGTCTACCTCCATGTCTGTCCAGGTACAGATATTCCATGCCATAGAAATGGGTCTGGGGCTTCTGCGGAGGTGGGAAATCACAAAGAAACATAAAAACCTCCTGATCAAGGAGTGAGAGCTGCCTTCGTTCTGCGGCAAGACTCATTCACTCGCGTGGCCTTACCAAGCTACGCAGAGGGTTGCGTGTTCGTGGTTACATGCTCTGTTCATAGCTGCGACCCACCTCCGGGCAATACGGGGTTTCCAGGCGGTCATTTGGACACGCCAGTTGTGTACACATGCCTCAGTTGTGAAAATATTTATTAAATTTCAGAGCCTTAACAGGGATGCATTCATGAAAATCAAAATGCGATGCAATACTGAATAAAATGGAGCATCACTGTGTCTGTTGGCATCTACATCACCTTTTCTACAAAAGTGGACCTGTGGGATCCCATCATTTCATCTCACTTGAGATGAGGCTTTATGGGGGTGTGGCTGCAATGACAGCAAGGATCAGAAGAGGAAAAACCCTTTAATTGAACCTTCATTTTGGAAAGACATTAAGACTGAAAATAATTTTTCTTTTAGTGAGACATGGTTTATATCTCTTTGTAGGACCAGGTTGTCACTTTGTATATGAAAACTGAATTTCTGTAATTTTTCCTGTTAGTAACATACCTCAGAAACTTGGATGGCAGGGTCAGAAAAAGCGGAATTCCTTTTTGTCAGGTAACTTTTCAGTTCTCCTTTCTTTTTGAGATGGCATGCCATATGCTTTTGTAGGCAACAAAACTGATTTCTCCTTCACTTGTTTGTTCATATGTATGCTCAGTATGTGTATGTACATATATCTAGGCCCTTGAGATCAAAGGTGGTTTTTTCTTAATTCCATTGTGCACCTATGTAGTTCCCATCTCTCTCATGATTTGTGGCCAGAAATGGTCAGGATTAATCTCAGCTGCTGGCTGGGACTGGAATATTCTTTGCCAGAGAACATCTTCTGCTGTGTCACAGATATCATCTTTATGACTGTACTGATTCGTCTGATCTGTATTCCTTTGGTTTTCCCAGACCGATAACATTCTCCATACCTAGTGCATGCAACATCCATACTGAACTGCAAGAATGTTGGGTTATTTGGGGTTTTCTTTGTGCAAAACATCTTTCTAAATTCAGAGGGCGGTTTATTGACTTTATTGCTTCAATAACAATTCTGTCTCAAGTGAGTACTCTTTTGATCCCTGCAGTCCTGGCTTTGGACTTCTGTGTCTGAAGTGAGTCCTCCTGGACATCAAAAAACAAACCTAAGAAACACCAGATTTTGCACGTGGCAGCTTTAGTGACTAGTAATTCTCCTGCAGAGTCTGTGGCTGAGGTGATGAGAGGTGTTACCATTTGCTCATGGGACAAGTGGAGAAACACCACTGTTACCACCTGGAATTCTCGTTTGGATAGAGTTCCATGCTGCTCTTAGTATCATCTGCATGGTCAACATTCAGTGCCATAATTTGAGAGAGTTTTGTGGCTCTGTAGTACTTGTAGAGTGTGTAAGAGTCTTTCTGATCTGCATGTCGTGGTTTCCTCTAACAGTCCCTGTTACTTTCTTCAGCCAGGCTCCTCCTCCTTCAGCGGTAGGAGAAGGAAGTGGGTGCAACTCTCAGCTTTTGGGTAAAGTTGGGAATCAGGAATACCTGGAGAGATTGGGTCTCCAGTGGAGACTGAAAACTCTGAGGTTTTTTTTTAATGCTCAACTACTAATGAAGATGCCTTTTAACAATGAAAAATCAAACACTGGTCAGACACACTGGGTAAGTGTTAGGCATACAGTATGGCTGGTCTTGATGCCACAGTGTTTGATGGCTCTTAGTCTCTGAGGTAGCAATGGCCAGGCTTGAGAGCCCTTGGACAAGGAAAAAAGCCAGAACCAAGGATTGGTGTTATCTTTCTTACCCTGTGCTGCGAACACGTTTGTGTGTGTACAAGTACTAGATGTATTTTTGTGGACTGAAACTGAGAGGATCCAAAGGTTTACCTTATTTTTTTTCATTGGCTGGAACCAGTCTGTTCTGGTTTGACCAGACTGTTAAAGATTCATCCATGCGGGTGGTACTTCTGATGGTTACAGATTAGGTCCTGCTGTCGTAGTTTTACTATTTTTATGCAGTTACAGCTACTTTGGCAAACAGATATTCTGAAGAGTTTTGTTTTCTACCTGAAGTCAAACAGTCTTGTGGAATGCCTGGATGTAAGGCAAAAAGGGTTATGTTTTACAGCTGAATTTAAATCTCAGGAATAAACAAATCAACCAGCACTTGCTTTTCTATGTCAAGCAAAGACCTAGGGCAAGATTCTCACTACTCTCACAGATCAGGCAGACTGCAGAGTCTTCGCTCCAGCCACCATCTATCACCAGCAGCGCTTTCAAATTGTGGGGAAATTGTCAATAAAAATTGTGTGTCTTCTGATTGTGTATGACTTCTGAGCGGTTCAGTCATCAGATAGTGACCAATTTATTCATCTCATTCCTTTCTTTGTACCTCGCCACTCTGCAAAAGACCACAGGCGCTGTAGCTGCGGAACTGACTGAGTTATAGATGGTGGCACTGCTACTGCAGGCCCTGTGTGTTTTCTAGCCCACCACCAACTATCTTTAGATTTGTTTTGATTTCCTTTAAAGACAGGCAAGAGGAGATCTTTTGATGACAAGTATTTCACTCTCAAGATAGCTCTTCCTGTAGAAGCTCTGCCTAAACCTGGTAACTCAATCTGCAGTGCAATTTCTGAGCAGTTAGGAAGAAGCTACAACATCAACGGTGACTGTTTTTTGTTTGGTTTTTTTTTTCCCCAGGAAGAACAAAGGATTAAAATTAAGTAGATTTCTTTGGCTCTATCCATTCTACTTTTAAGTAGAAACTCATTGAAACATCCTTATTTTGAGATTGTTACAGGCTGTTTCTTGCACTTTGAACATACATAGGCTTTGCTCCTTAGAATCACAAGGAGTCTCTGTACAAACTGCAGAAAGTCTGGTATTTCAAAGCTCCTCTCAGGGCACTTAGAGATGTGGTGACCTGACTTTCGCAAAAGGCTGAATCTACTTTGAAGAACTTCCCCCTTCAAACTAGTCTGTTCATCCTTCTGTCCTCTTCCAGATACAAGTGTGGAACTGATGCCTGCTGCATCAAATTCTACATCTGGAGTTCTGAGCGTGCTGGGAAATGGGCTGGACCATGAGTAGGGAGCCAGGCCAACGTCCTAAAGAAAGAGAGGGAGTGGAAAAGGAAGGGACCAGAGTTCTGAGACTTTTGGATGTACATATTGAGAGCAGAGAGAGGACATCAGCAATTTCTCAGCGGCAGGGTTAGTAGGTGTGGGTTTGGATCACTGTGCTTACAGCTGTAAACCTTCATTCAAGCTTAAAGCATTCCTGCAGCCTCATTTAGCATAACAAGTGGGTTCTTTGGTGGTGTCCTGTTTCTGGATGTTGAGGATGATCTCTTGTAGCTGCAGGGCACTTCTGATGCTGAACCTAAGGTTGCATTTCAGAATTTAGGCAGCAGTTCTGTGTTGTGGTAGACTGAGAGGTTGGTAGCAGTGCTACAGAAAGCATGTTGTGATTCTGTCTCTTTTTTTCTTTTTTTTTTTAGTACTTTGTGCAGCTGTTAGATTACCAAACACCTGTTAGAGGTGACAGTTACAGATGTTTGATAACCAATGAAAATTAATAGAACATGTGATTCTTTTAGCTTAGGAGTGATTTGGTAAGGTGTGTTTAGAAATGTAATTACATACTGCTGCTGTCTACCATTATCACTTAACATTCATTAACTCCTCTGAATATTGAAACAAACATTTCTTGTAGCGGTAATAATTTTCTCATATAGTTGTAAGGTGATTTCCTGACAGAGTGAACACCTTCTGATTTTAAAGTTTTTGCCACCGGTCAGCTATTTTTAATCTACTCATTAAGCAAACAAAATAAGTAGGGAACCGTTTGTTTACTTACAGTTATCAGTTTAGCAATATACTGTATAATAAACAACCTCCTATTTATTTCAGGTTTTTACTACCTTGTGTTTTTTTGTGTGTTTTGGTTTTTTTCCTCTATGAGAGAATTGTGGGTATTTAGATGAAAAGTAGATCAGTTCACATCCAGTAGGGAAATTCAGGTTTAAAACAAAAAAAAGATTTGTTTACATTTGATTTTGTTGGAGAAAGATACCCAGCAGCATGTTGTTGAAGTAGATTGTTATTTTTAGTAATGGTGCATGAACAACTTCAGTTTCATTTCATAAGCGCAGGTATTTGGGGAGAATTAAAAGGTCTGTTCCTAAAATTGATTGCATTTTGTTAGGTCTTGTTTTTTTTTTTAATCTAACCTGTTTCACTGGTCATTAAATTTTAGACTATTTACAAATTATATTTTACTGTGAATTTTAGAGCCTTCCTAATTCTTGATGTTTGGAGGACGGGACGGTGAGGGGATGCCACCACTTGAAGCTCTCCATTGTTCATTTAAGATGTCAGAGGGTACCATAAGGAAAGACCCATCTCTTGTTTTCAGAGAAATCCTCTACTTTAAGCTGAGCAGCATTTCCCTTGGTTTGCATGTTGTGTTACGACTTGAAACAGCAGCCACGACCTTCTGGAGGTGTTTTATTGTGGTATTATGGAATGGATAATGCGTGGAGCCCTGTTCTGTCACTTTTTATGCTTGCACATTTGAAGGTGTGTTGGCAGTGGTTTATGTCATCCAAGCTATATTTCTTATGTATAGTATCATGCTGCACCATCTACCAAAATATTTGTCCGTGCACTAGTGTTTAATTGTCACGCAGCCTGTGTGCTTTGAGCCGTATGGTAAGATTCTTTTGAAGTAACTAAGTCCCATTTTCAGCAGAGAATTATGCACTAAAGAGAGCAATGGCTTGATGGCTTTCTCCCTCCTTTGAGGGGGCAAAGTGTGTGGTCTCTGGAAACTGTTGTCATAGTCACTGTAGACCATGTGAGGGGCCTTTTATTTGATCCCCAAATCTAAAAGTTCCCAATTGCACTCTTAAGATTTCCCTCACCTTGATGTTAATAACAGTTATCACCATCTGCACTTGACTTAATCCTGCCTCTGCTACTGAAGGGTATTTCCGGTATGTACAGAAGACCACCGCAAAACCCACAAACCAATAAAATGGACCTATGGCTAACTTACAGGAAACCTTTCTGATTTCAGTCACAAAAATAAGTCACTTGAGGTGAGGCACACAAATAAGTGAATTCCCTGGTTGGGGAGGAACTGCTGGTATCTTCCTCTTTCACCACAGTCCTTGCCATGGCAGACTAAATTTCTGTCCTGGACGGTTTACATAGTAACATACACCTCTTAAAATTTTGAGGGATGGTGAGAGGACTTGGCAACTTTGGATGGCAAGATCTCGCCAAGCCATCTTGAGTGGAACAGTTGAGGATGCTTTCTGTTTTATTTAGTTCTTCCTTTGTACCCAGGTCTCTTCTGCCAGAATGTGGCTATTGTGGCTATTGCTACTACTTTATGGCTGTGTGGCTAGTAATTCTTTCACATCTTGAGGGGCGCGGATTGGTGGCAGAAAGCAACAAGAATATGGTGAGGGATGTCTCTCTCTTCTGGTTGATAGATGCAGGAATATGCAGGAACAACACAGTCAATTGATTGATAGTGTGGAACTCATCCATAATGATCTGTCTGATATAGCAGTAAATTATTCTTGAGATTGATGCAGGTCATTGAACAGCACATTGACAGTCCCGTTGCCTGTCATCCTGTTCAAGTCAAGAACAGTAGCTGCTGTGATACTCAAGTCTACCTTGGGTGCAAGCTGTGTACAGGTGTTCCAGTCATACAAGTTGTTGTCTTCTCCCTTCACTTTTTTTCATTGGGCACCTTGCTGCTAGCTCATTAGAAGTAACAGTAAAAATGAGATTAGGTTTTTTTAGAAGAGAAGGTTGTAGTCTGTTGCACTGATGATTTCACATTGACATAAAATTCATTTTTTTAAAAGTTGGGTTTTGAACTTTAGCATCAAAACATCTCCATTGGAAAAGTTAAGAAACTTAAGAGTTAAGAAAAGTTAAGAAAATCAGTACCTGATTGCTGCATGGAAAATTAAAAAACAAAACAAAACCCAACTAAACAAACCACACACCTTCAAACTTAAGGCAGAAAGGCTGATAATTCTCAAAAATTTAAGTTAGTCTTTAGGTTCCATGAATTACTATGATATTCTTGCCCTGGTACTTTTGTTCTTGTGCTGTCAGTGATGGAAAAGTTGTCCTCATTTACCTATTTCAGTTTCTCTTTTCGAGAGAAAAGGTTTGCCTTTTCCAACCTGCCAAGTTGCTCACACATGAGGATGAGGAGGAAAGAGCCACGTAAGCCAGATATATGCATTTTGCTTTCCAGTTTAATGATGAGTGAGGGTGGAGTGCAAAAAAGAGCCGTATCCTTCTTTAACACATGGGGTCAGCAGGGAGTACAAGGCATCACGGTACTCTCAGCATCGCAGACGGGGTGATTACGCATGACTTGTTAACTTTCTGAAATGGTATTGATTTTTTTTTTTTTTAACTTTGGAACAATAACCATAACTGTTACCAGGAAGCAATAAGACCTGCTTCATTTGGCTGCTAAATGAGTCAGCAGAAACCCCCAGCTTTCCTATGCAGGGTTCTAGGACTTGACGTCCTGTCACAGAGGGCATGAAGTTTTTCAAATATTTGGATGTTTTCCACACTAGACTTCGCCCTGCCAGATATTTACTTGAACCTGACATCTTGTCACAAAGGGCATGAAGCCTTTCAGACTACTGGATATCTTCCACACCAGACTCTGCCCTGCCAGATACTTTCTTTTAAATTGAGTCCCTTGCGCACAGTAATGCAAGAGAGTTATCAGCACCCCAGTCTGGACCCTTCAGAATCAGCAAACATCCACGAATGATGGACTTGAAGAAATTCCCAGGAATTTAGACTTTTGATGTCTGGAAAAAAAGTTAGTTCATAGAAAACCATTGCTTTCTGGGCAGTTCTGCATTTCCCTCTGCACTCCTGTTCCTGAAGCTGACCTGCTGAATACAAAATCCTGACAGCGAGAAGAGATTTGTTTAGCAACTTTTTGTATAATTTTGAGACCAGAAAAACTTAAAAGCTTTTAAAGTTCATATAGACTATTTATGTACTATTTGACCGTGCTGAATTGAATATATGAAGTTCTATTTTTGTGTGGAACCTGTACAAATCTGAAGTACATGCAGAAATCTGTAATGACATATACAAGTTTAATTGAACATTCCAAAATACAGGTGGGTCATGACATTCCTTGAGAAACTGCGCTATTTCTTTCTCTAATGGATACCCTTGTTGGCATGACTCCATGGGGGACCACCCATTCAACTACAAACAGGGTTTGCAGCACATTTTAAGTCATGATAAAGAACGAGAGCACTTCATTCAGGTCATAAAACTCATTGAGTCCATGTTGTTACTTACTTGCCTGAATGTACTCTCCCCCTTCCTGGAATGGTCCATGAACCTTGCCTCGATTTTTCTGGTTTCTTACCTCAGGTGAAATTGCAAAGACAGAAATTCAGGCACAGATCATGGAAAACAGAAAGTGATGCAGACAGGATAATGTATTATTACTTCATATTCTGTGATGGTGTGTAAAAGCTGAAGAGATCCTTTTTCTTGAAGCTGTCAGATTTCCAGGGTGATTTATCCATAATGGGAAACCATTCTATCCTTTCTGAGGGCCTGAAACCTATCATAAAAGCAAGTATTAAATCCTAATAACTTAAAAGTAATAGGAGTCTATTCTGCTTTTTTTTTTTTTGTGATGTGCTTTTTGTTATTATTGTTGTTTTGGTTTGGGTTTTGGGTTTTTTGTTTGTTGGTTGGTTTTTTAAATGCTTTCAAGGAGCTTTTTAAAACATCCTGTGTGCTTGGGGCCTGCATGTGTCATGCAGTAGCTTACCTGTATTTTCAGAGCTAAATTTTTGTATGAAGAGGTCCTGGGCAGTTTAAAGGAGATGTAAAGGATATTGAGAATATGAATAAAGGTAGATACTCATTGTTATTCTCCTGGACTTTTCTACTGTCATTGAACATTGTTGTCTCTAAGATAAATTCTCCAAGAGCAGTTGCAGAGAGCAATGTATCCACTCAGAAGTGATTTAAAGTTGCTCTTCAACTGCTGGATACCTTGTTTGTAGAGTCCCACAAAAATAAATTCTTGTGCTGGTCCTCCTCAGCAGTTATGTGCAGTTACAAGATGACTGCTCTGATGTGGCTTCAGGTGACTTTCTGGTAGGGGTAAGATGTAGCTCCTTCCGTGGAACTAGGCCAAGGCTGAGCACTTGGTAAACATTCAGGAAATAACAGGTTTCGTGACTTTATGGTCCAGAAGACTTGTTCTGATTTGTGTGTGTGTGTATTTTTCTTTTTTAAACTTGGCTTTTCACTAACATGGTGATGCACATATTAAAAAGAGAAGAGCTGTTATAGATTCAAAACATAATAAAACCTAGAATCTTTTGCCCTCTCAAAACAAGATACTTCACAGAGCACAATTCTCTTCCTGCAGAGAAAATGAGAGAACAGACAATACATGACAGATTATTCATATTCCTTGGGTACTGCGATGATAAACATTGTACATGCTGAAGAACTTGTAATACACTAGAATAAGAAGTGGAAGTAAAGATTGTCCAATATGTTTCTTTATTCCCGGAATTAGAAGTCCCTTTGTTTCTTTTGTACATGAAAATGTGCTTTTATAACTGAAGACAAATCTGTAGAGACCCCTAAATCAGTTACAGACATTCTCAGAGTGAGTGCCAATACTGTTTGAAGAGTGCCGTGGAATATGAGTGCACACGTTCCTAAAAAGCCACAACTCTTCTAAACTGAAAACTGAATATTCTGTAAACTTATTTTGGGAAAGGTGCTCATATATTTATGATTGAAAGTTATTTTTATTTATAGTTTATGTACAAAAAATTGTCCATAGGGAGAGTGGATCCTTGTCGAAAGCTCTGTGTCACTTTTCAACTTGCCTTTAATTTATCTTGAAGTTTGAATAGAGGGTATATAAGACAGAGGATGTTGCTAGTTTGGAGCCAGAGTGGTTGAAAAATCACTAAAAAAGTTAAACCAACAGAATGCCACTGCAAGCAAACCAAACCAAACCCTACCTCCTCACCTCTTTCCTCTGCAAGAGGAGGCTTCTAGGAGCAGTCTTCCTGACAAATGGAGGGAAGTCCCAGTGACCATGACTTGGATTTATAGGCTAGACGTTTCTGCCTTTTGAGACCTGACCCTCAGGAGAGCAGTGGGGCTGTGACCTCTTGCCTTCATGTGGGTTGGAGATGAGTGTGTCCACATCAGAGTTTGTAGAACTGGTTCCAGGCCTCCAGCCTGGCCTGGTTTGCGTGTGTCGGGAACAGTGGAGCATGGCAATCACAGGATTTTTCTACTCCCTTTTGATGTGTTTCTGAAACCAGTTAATTTCTTGCATTTGAACATTTCTTTTTCCACTAGAATTAGAAAAATAAGAAATGAGACATTCAGTAAAGCCTAAATTGGTGCCTACTGCAGCTGATGGAAAGATTCCCTTTGATTTGAAGATATATTAGAGCAGCGTATCTTGAAAGAATTCACTCCTTGAGCCCTTACTGGTGCCAGCCAGACTTCCCTTAAGGTTCATCTGAAAAGACCAGGGCTAAGTCATGTCTACCTATTCAGTTTTGGTAGTATTGTAGGAATAACTGACTTACCTCAGCAGAGGAAAAGAGCGTAGAACTACTAAACTAGTAATTACTTAGAAACCCTGAGTTAGTGAATGTATTGGAAACACTTTTTGTGTCTGTTTTGTAAAGCTGGCAAACACTGCTACCACCTCTGTCTTAAAATCACCTGCAGTATTTAGTAAACAAACAAAATAAATAGTTCTCACACTTGTTTCCTTTTTTTTCTTAAGATTATTCTCAAACTCAGCATCCAAACGAAGATGTTTAGGCTTTGATTCAATTCTAAGGAAAAAATATTTTGTTTCAGTAAGAGCTGTCTCTGTTGTTAGTTTTGTTGGTGTTTTTTTTTTTTAATCTCATTCTCAATTTCTTATGAAAATAGTTACTTTGCTTTTGTTTTCAAGGCCTGATTTTGTAAGGTGGGAGCTGCTCCTGAGCTACGCTGAGCACCCCAGGCTTGCACAGAGGCATTCTGCACTCCTCAGGTCTCAAGTCTTCAAGCCTTAAAAGCTTAAAATTGGGACTTAGCTTAAAGTAGGGACTGAGACACTGAGTCAGTCTTCATTTTATTTGTGCTGTGCAACAGCAGCCAAATGGTTACTCAGAACCTAGATACAACAGAGAGGAGGCAGCTAATGTGAGATTAATTGCTTCCCATTATTAAGAAGGCCTTTGTCTTTGATTTTGCAGACAGGTATGTCTGTCTGTACCCCCCACAGTTGTGCAGTATAAGAAATGTTCAGCTTGTTTGGAAGCTTCAAGTGCACAGGCTCGGAAGGAAAAAACCCGAAAACAACAACATACCTAGAAATACTGTATAGCTGATTGGGATCTTTATATTTGATGTAGATAGCAAAGTATGCCTTCACAACTTGGATTGCACGTTGCCCTTTCACAGCAGTATATTTGGGTTTATTTTCCTTTTAGAGGAGGGGGAGAAGGAAGGTTTATAACAGGACATACAAGGATTACTAAATTAAAATCTGTTTGGTACCTTTCATGGCTGTGTGGAAATGGTTGGTATTTCTGCCAAAAAGCAAGGGCAGTATGTTTTGAATGCCTCGTGTTGTTATTAGAACACTTTTTAAAAATTCTGTTACACTTATTTTCCCTATGTACAATAATTCTGATGACACTTGTGTAGTAATGATGGTAACGGTGTGATAGATTATTCACAGCTGTAATGGTTATGATGCCATGCTTACAAATTGTGTAGGGAAGAGTATTTAAGATATTTTTTTTATGTCTTTTTGTGAAAAATAAGGTAATTGTTATCATTTAAGTAAGGCAGAATCGTAGTCTTGCACCTTAAGGGATGCACAAGAGAGATTCTCTGTAATAATGTGAAAGTGCCCAAAGTAGATCAGACATGGAGAAGCTACATTAACATATCTGTGAAGGAAAAGTACCGTCTCTTGGCTTTTGTGGCTTTTATACTCCATAGTGCTAGTGTTTTACAGTCCTTCCATTGTCCATTACTGCAAACACGTCCAGATGAATTCAGCGTTTAATGTTAAAAATCTTATAACATGCCAGTTTGATTTGTAGCCCTTCATATCATGGAATGCTAATTAAAATCATATTTTTGCATATGTCATGCCTTTCATGTACATATGCAAATAGACTCTATTGCCTTTCAGCTATTAGTAATTAACTTTATGAAGGACAGCTGTAATACATAATTAACAAAAATGTTTGCAAGCCCTTTTCACACTGGAAGTTGCAGCAGTAAAATTTTTGCTTATCGAGAGAACCATTTTAGTTTGAAGCTTCAGTCTGATATCTAAATTGTTTGAAGCGGTCACGTGACATAATTAAATTGATGTTATGGTCTTATCAGCAGAACAATGGTACTTGATAGGCTCCTATCTATTTCATTACGTGTGTCAACAAAATTAAAGTAAATTATCTGTGTTTTGTTTGGTAGAAGCATAATGCCAAGTAGTACATATTTTGTTGCTGCTGTTGATGCTTTGAACCATGTCTTGCCAGTTTGAACAATATTCCTGCTCAATGTGTACTCATGCACGTGTGCTTCACCCTTTTCCATCCTTTTTTTCATAAGGCTATAAAATAGCTAAGGCTGTTAATTTGTTTCCGTGTATATCTCTTTAAGCCATTAATACAGCAGTTTAACCAGCCATAAGCAGTGATAGAAGCGTCTGATCTTGTTGTGTTTTTGTGTTACCCGTTAAAAACAATGGAACTACTTGTATGAAGAAAGGTTGCAGGATGGACCCATTAGGCTTAAATAAATCCAAAGATGTAACTAAAATTGTGTTTGTTTGCAACATGAGAAAATGTTGTTTAGATAAAATATACGATATACTGATAATATAGTCTAAGAAGTTCTAATTTGCAAAAGGAAGCAGAAACAGGTTTTCCATTCTTGGACGAGCAACGTAAGACTGAGATTACTTAGTTATAGGAAAAATATCCCGGTGAGGGTTATCTGAAGTAAACCTGTTGTTACGGAATGGACTCCCAGATTTATATCGTAGTCTAGCAAGTGTTTTGAAAAGCCTGCCTTTAATAAAATATACTCAAATGCATTCTCAAAAGAGAAAAATACTGGTTTGGTTTTTTTTCTTTGAAGCGATAATAAAAAAAATAATCTTCCTGGGTTTTCTGTTTGTTTGCTAGGGTGGCGTTTGTGATGAAGAAGCATTTGAATACTCATTTACTGGGCAAGCACGGAGTTGGCACCCCCAAAGAAAGGTAAACTACTTAAAAATTATTTCTCATTTTACCTTATGCAACATGTGGAGACCTCACCTGGAATGTTTAGCTTACCAAAAATGAAGTCTCCTGGGCTTTTAGCTCAGCTCCAACTACAGAGGGAGCTAAGATGCTTGAGTGCTCTGCCAGCGTGCTGCTCATGATGCGCCTGTGAGTGTCAACAGAAAAATTGCCATAGAAAGCAATTCTATGTCAAAGGTGTAGGATTTGCACCTTTTGGGGTGGTTTTTTGACAGATGATATTATTTTCTCAAAATTTCCATCGTTGTAGCTGTCCCTCCAAGTGCAAAATCAAATATTCTTTTTCTTTTTCTCTTCTTTTCTCGCTGGCCTTGATGCTCATAGGTTTATAAAATGACTGTCCAAGATTTATGTTGATCTCTGAGGTCAAAGCCACAGAGGAATAAAAAAGAAAATTTCCTCAGTGTTCTTGGGCAGGAACAGAGTTCTGGTGTTTTGACTATTTAAAAAATGAATTAATTTATTTTTTCAATCTGTGTAAGTTACTTTCAAACTTTCTTTTTTGCAAGCAGGTTACTTTTTCTGTGGTTTAAAATGTAACTGTTTTATGAACTAAATGGCACTGAGTTTGCAGATGAACAGATTTTGCCTCGGATTTATTAAGCACATTGAGGCATAGCTATTGCTATTTCATTGCATTTTCAGGGCAACTAGAAACTTGCTGGGTTTTGGGTAGCCAAAAGATCGCATCTTCTCTTTCAGTCTGGCTAGATGCAGGTATCCTACCTGCAGGGTTCATTGCTGGATACTTGATACTTTTTCAAGTATTTCTGCCTAATAACTCATTCTTCTGGTCTAAGGTTTCATATATAAAGGGTGTTTTCTGGTTTTGATATGAAAGATGTGGAAAGTACATGATAGGTAGGAGTTGTAGGAGAACGCTGCAAAACACTTTCTGGGTCATGTTCATTTCTTGCTAAAGACTGTGGGGATGGTAGTCGATTAACCCTTTCCTCACAAGTTCATCACACTTAAATCACTGAGTGACCTAAGAGTAGACTTCTAAATTAAAAGACCATATAGGCCTTGTGTTTGACTAAGCACCTCTTTAATGGTGCCTATGTTTTTAATGAGATTTCCTCTACAAAGCGATTAAGCAGAATTTCCCTAACACATGGTTATTTAAAGAGTTTTGGGATATTCTTTTTCATCTACAATATAGAGTGATGCATCGAAACAACAATTACAGTTTCATCAAAGCAGATAGCATATTACAGTTTATGTTGGTTATCTTTTGTCATAGAGCAACAATAAGGAAGAATGTTTTCCTCTGGTGGCTTGTTTTGTGACTGGAAGCATTCAATACCAGTATGTTCCCTTACAAGGGGGTACTTACTGTGTAGTCATCACAAATACAACGTAGAGATAGCGTGTGTTACCCCAGTGAGTATGTGCGCAATAAAGGAGACATACAATAGATTTCCAAATATAGCAGCTTAGCCTGAGAGGCAGATTTTCAGCGATCATCATCTTAAAATGAATTCCTAAACAAGCAGGATGCTATAATCTAAATCGCTTGTTGCTGGCTTTTGTTTGCGTGTTTCTTCTGAAAGCCTTCTGGCCGTTTCCGTTTTTCCCCATTTCTTCCCATATTCCTCAAAGGCTTTCTGGCTGACCAGCCAGCATGGTGTGACGAGGAGAAGGCTTGGGGGGGTCCCCTCCGCTGGCAGGGCTCCGTGCGGTGGCAGGTTCGCTGCCCTGGCAGCCCGAGGAGCAGAGCAGGCAGCTCAGGCCTGCAGCCTCCCTGGCCAGCTTCACCCCCAGGCCGGCATAAACAAGTGGTATTTGAGTGACTTCATACTCTTGAAATTTCTTCATCCATCTTTTGGATCAGTGTGGAGCAGCATGGAATAGTAGTGGCAGAGCTACAACAACGATATAATTTTCTCGTAGCAGTCCCTCGCTGGCGATGGTGGATGTTTAAGGCACGTGGCGTAGCGCAGTAAATACCAAAGCACTGTTGCTTTCCACCTCCCCCTTCCTATTATGAGAGAGTTTGATGCCTTTTAATGGCTTTAGGAACCAAAGGAATCCTTCTTCAGCACGTTACACCTTCGGTTGGGGTTATAAACATATTATAAATTAAGTTACGTGGTTTTCTTACCTATGTAAAACATTAATGCCTTGATTATAATTTTGCAAGCTTGCTATTTTTTAATTTCTCTAGGACAATATAATCAGTTTATTCTTTATGTTTTGAATTTGATTCTCCCCTCTGATACATTGCATATTATAGCAAATACTAATAGAAGCTAGCTAAATAGGCTGTGACAATTAAATTAATAATGCATTTTATTTGCAAGTGTTTAGTCTTCATGGTTTGACTGATATATGCAAAGATGGTAATTTATTAAAAGTAAATTCATGTAATTGTACTACAGAATTTGATGGACCAAAAAAAGTTGTCAGCATGACTATCATCAAAAACAGAAAACTGAAATAAGTTCAAAAGGGTGCTTGAAAAAAAAATAGTTTTAATCCATACACCCTGAGAAATTGGTGCCCTTGTAACAAACTTCTCAGAAAGGAATTTCTGCTGACATACATTGAGCTAGTTCTGAGAGGGAGAGAAAAAATTCATTTACCATTTAGTAAGCAGTGCTTAGTAAGAGTGCCTTGCTCTCTCTAGCTCTCATAACCCGTAAGCACTGCTTTTTGTTTGCACGAAAGGGAGGTGTTATGGCGGCTGGGGAAGTGTTTGCATGTGCAGATACTATGAATTACACTTGTTTTCTGGAAGATTACTACTAAAGCATCTTTAGGTTGAGCTCTTTCTTTTTGTTGTTGTTGTTTTTCTTGAAGATGAAATTAATTTAAGGGGAAAATACTGTGCAGCAGAAAGTCACAGAAGTCTAAAAAAAAAATAGCCTTGTAGTAAAATGTCTGCAGATTTTGGCCACAAAAAAAGCCCTACTGCCTAGTCCATTACGATCATTACCATTTAATAGCTAACTCAAAAGTGGAATGTTTTAACACAAAAATTCCTCTAAGGTATTTTTCCTGTTATTGGAACTGTGATACTGATTTATTGTCAACTTGAATGTGTCTCAAAACTGGCATGTTATCTGCTGAGTCCAAGGCCAGTACATACTTGGTACTTCAGTGTCAGTAATCTTCATGGGACCTATAACTATATCTTATTGGCAGGATAAATCTTTGGCTACACCTTTATTGTGTCTAGGAGACAATGTGGTTGAGGACAAGGTGAATGCATCGGTAGCGTTAATGCTGCCAAGTTCTAATTTCTTTTACGTTGTTATTTTACTTAAGTGTGCATTGTGGCAAAACACAGGACAAACCAGGTGTTTCACAATTGACTATAAGATACATACGTACACATAAAAATATGGGCAAGAAAATGAAAATAAAAATAAAATTCATCAGACTGAATTTTGCCACTATGGAGCACAACTCTGGATTTAGAAGTTTTTCATATGAAAAATACATGTAACTATTCTTCAGTGTTTTTTTTTCTTTTTTTCTTTTAGGACACCATTAGTACTGTGCAATTTATAAGACTTTGTTAACTAGAATTCTGATACATCTGTTTAAACTATTTGTTATGTAAGTTTACCACAGAAAGGCCTTTACTGACAGTTAATTACCTCATCTTCCTTATGAATTTTAAATTATGAATTGCCTCTGAAATAACTTTTTCCATGTGAGTAATCCCATTGAGTCAAATAGGATCATTCACATATATATACATATATATATAAAGTTACATATATATATATAAAGTTACATATATATAAAGTTACTTGGAGCACAAACACTTGCTGAACTGGAATTTGTGTTACAAAACATTTTCTGTAAAGGTCATTAATAATATGCCTGGGTTTTGTAAGGTTCTGGCTTTTTTTCATGTGCTTTAATAATGGGATCAATGTTACAGTGGTAGTAACATAGGAATTTTTCATATGATTTTCAGATGATCTTAATTGATTAGGGAAGCTGTCATGATTTCAACCTATTACTATGTAATAGCAGCCTAAATGTATTTGAGATGCTTTTTCAAATAGTGTTGGAAGATTGCGTACTGTGAAAATTTGTGTATTTTTACACAACTGCTTTGAAGTAAAAAGAGGAATTTCCTGGGTGCCTGTTGTTCAATGTCCTTGCATAAGCCCGCGTGAATTTCGGAATATCAAATGCTACTAACGTGGTATAAATACCATAAAATACGCCAGACCATGTGGTATGTCACTGGAAGGCATTGTTGAGGTCTGAAAGAAAAGTAGCCAGGAAAAATGAATGAGGGTTTGATGCTCTATATACTCTTTAGAAAACAGTTTTTGTAATAAATTGCAATGTTCTGATAGTTCCAATTTGAATGTAAAACTAGCGGTCAATGAAGTCCTTCAGCCCTGTTCTATGTAATTGAACTGTTAATCCTTTATTTGAAACAATTTTAAGGAGAGAAATTTCTGGTAATAGCTTTTCGTTATGCCTGTTTTCTATAATGCCACCCTCTACCTAGAAAGTAAAAAGCTCCAGTTGATGTTATGGCAAATTTGGGGAAAACAAGTGGCAAAAGTCACAGAGAATGTGTCATACATACATATATGCAGTCACCTTGTTATAATTTACTCGTGTTCTGAAGGAATGAGTTCTCTAATAAAGGTTTCCAGTTAGAGGTGTTGGTAGTACATGCAGATACACAAAGGAGTACCTGTAACCACCAGAGGGTCATGTGCTGGCTCTGGCCATCAAGCCTTGTCATCACCTTTTATACTTCTTGCAAATAATTTTGAGCTTTTCAACTGAAACTGAAAATTACTAGTTGAACTGGATGTGAATGAAAAACTTACTTGGTTGTTCCCTGCGTTTGGCTTCAAAAGGATCTTGGAGAGTTAAAAAAAATCATTATTTCAGAAACCGCTAAGGAAGGAAATGTAGCTTTTCCTTGAAGTATTTACTGGTCGGAAGCTTGTGGTGATAGGGAGTGAAAAGGACTCAATATTTTAGCATTGGTGGGCAGCTAAAGTTTTACCCAAGATCTGTCTTAAGCTTTCAGTATTTTGGAGGCTTACTTGACCTTCAAAAGCCGTGTTTTCCTGTGGAGCTCAGCACTTGGCTGTAGTGCTCCAGAGCGTGAGGGTAAGTACATGCTGGAGAGTCAATTGCTGCCTGAGTGGTCTTCTCTGTGGCTGACCCAAGGCACCTGAGGAAGTCTTTAGGGTTACCTGAGCTTCCTCAGCTACTAGAAGTAGATGATGTGCTGAAAATTCACAGCTAGCTTTCCTCTTGGCTTGTTGTTTTGTACACGCATCATATGTATTTGCTTTGCTGAAAAGAGTAGGCAGCCATTTATACCTTTGAAGACTGTTTTCACAAAGACAAGTGATAAATTCAGCATCTTATCAGAAAGAAAAATATCAAGTGAGTGACTAAAAGGATGAAGTTATTTTACTCATTGTTTGTTCTCCCTATCAAATCCTGGCAATCTTATAGTTTAGTTCAGAAGGAGGGGCAATCCAAAGCAAGTTTATTTCAGTTGTCAGGTATGATGTGAGATGTTTTGGAAATTTCTGTGGTTGGCAACAATCCTCCTGGAAGGCTTAGTTGCTGTGGGTAGAAGATAGAGAGAGCACCTAATGGGATACTGCCCCCAGTGAGCACCTCTGGCTAATTTTAAGCGTCATGACAAATTAAAGGTCACAGAATCATAGAATGTATTGGGTTGGAAGGGACCTCTAAAGGTCATTTAGTCCAACCCCCCCTACAATAAGCAGGGACATCTGTAACTAGGTCAGGTTGCTCAGAGCCCCATCAAGCCTGACCTTGGATGTCTCCAGGGATGGGGCCTCCACTGCCTCCCTAGGCAGCCTGTTCCAATGATCAACCACCCTTACGTTAAAAAACTTTTTCCTAATGTCCAACCTAAGTCTACCCTTTTCTAGCTAAAAACCATTAGCCCTCCTCCTGTCGCTGCAAACCCTTGTGAACCCGCCTTCCTATAGACCCTTTTCAGGTATTGGAAGGTCACTATAAGGTCCTTCTGGAGCCTTCTCTTCTCCAGGCTGAACAAACCCAACTCTCTCAGCCTGTCTTCATAGGAGAGGTGCTCCAGCCATCTGGTCATTTTCATGGCTCTCTTCTGGACACACTCCCAACAGGTCCACGTCCTTCTTGTGTTGGGGGTTCCAGAGCTGGATGTAGTACTCTAGGTGAGGTCTCACCAGGGCAGAGTAGAGGGGCAGAATCACCTCTCTTGATGTGCTGGCCATGCTTCTCTTAGTGCAGCCCAGGATGCAATTGGCTCATCATATAATTGGATCATCATATAAACAATGATCTCATATCCAAAACCAACCAATTATTGTCTAGAGGTTTAGAGGTTTATAAGCTAGGTTTTCTTTAGCAAGTGTACGCTAACATTGCCTGTGGATCTGTGGAGGACAGCAATGGGGAGTTGCTGAAAGCTGCAGGGTTTTTTCACAACAATCAGTTTTGAAGGAATATGTGGTTTATAGTTTAATCCCACCAGCCAACAAGGGGTCAGCCACAAACTGATCCCTTCTCTATTGCAGTCAGCTGAAAGTAAGTTGTTCCAGTCATATGTCCCATCGTG
>VZZY01014501.1:234331-269331 GCA_013400335.1 Eurystomus gularis | reverse complement strand
ATTTTGAAGATTTTGCTTCTGTTCCTTGATGAACTCATTTCTAGAAATGTTACTAGTACAGCATACAAGTGATAGAAACTACATCTCTGTGTGGGTTTGAAGTTTTTTGGTAGTTGGTTGGTTTCTTTTTTTTGTTGTTGTTCTTTTCCCCTAAGGCTTTTATTTTTCTATACATCAGGTGTTTGAAACTTGTGATTTCAAAAACTCCTTGCCATCTTCATTATGCTTATATAGTTGTGTACATTGCTTCATATAGAATGACGTTTAGCTTCACTATCTCTAGAGCTACAAGATAAATTAAAGTGTAAACACGAGAGCAGATGCATGATTTTACATAAGAAAACCTTATCCCGCTTACCATATTTGAACTGCTTGTGTTTGTACACCTGTGGCTCCCTGGCAGCACGCTTCAGAAAATGAGTCCTTGCTTTTGTACCATCTATATAATGGCTCGCTGCAGACAAATGAGAGATCATTTCTAGAATTTCAGATCCATGGCCTTATTTTTGTGGATCGCCATCACTCTGTGTAGTGCTCTACACCCAGTGTATTCCAACCAAGGTCAAGAGAGAGGCTCCAAAACCTGGTCCTCTTGTTGGCTTTCTGCAAGTTTCCATACGAGTCCACCATCTACAAACAGTTGTCTACGTGGGATGTGAAGATGATGTACTGCTGTAAGTGGTCATCTCAGAACCTTCTGCAGAAGATGGCTCCTCTTTGTGATTAAAGCAATAGAGTTGCCCAGTTTCAGAAACGTTGAGCTAGTTTCTCTTCAACTATTAACTGGGAAAGGAAAATAGCTCTTCTGATTGTCAGGTCACTGTTACCCACTTATAAATCTGTTTGACTTCATCACTTGTGGGCAAACTCACCTAAGGAAGTAGTGGTTTACTTCTACACTAATGGAATGCCGTATTCCTTGAATTTTAAGCACCTTGCAAATAGGCAGATGCTAATACTGCATGCGTGATACAGAACCAGTTCCTTAGATCACTGAAATTTCATCTTGTTCACTTATTTGTTGACATTTTTGCTTGGCAGTTTCCCCAGTCCTTAGTGGGGTAGGCAAGGGGGTAGGCAAGAGACAGCGTAAGGGCAGAATGCACAGAGGTACTGCCACTAATAGATCGGCTTATTAATTGTTTTGCTTTATGGTATATGCACAGCAAGTTCATATGCACAGAGTTAGCTAAATACCCAGTTAGACCTAAGTGAAAGAAAAGCATTAAAATGTTTGCGATCATCTTGCTTCTCTAAAATGTCTGATAGTTCGTATTTCATAAAGTCACATATCTGAGAAGTTGGCTTTTGCAAAACAAGCTCTCTGATTATCTGATATCCTCCGGAAGGTTAGGAGAGTTGTTTCCTATATTACTTAGGAAAAAATTTCTTTTTACAATTGAAAATGTCAGCATCAATTTAAAGTAACACTAAGCATGTGCTTGCTTTCTGAATATTATCCTCCTCCACCTCCCCTCCAACCACCCTGCTGAGGATCTGAGTGTGACAGTTTGATTAGATCATCAATCCTTACTGTTAACAGCACTTTTCCTGAACACCTGGGTTGCTAGGTCACATCTGAGTTTAGCTACCGTTGTTTTAGTGACCTAATGTGCATTCACCATAGCAATTTACATTTGGTCCTCAAATTAAAAGTTACCTTAGAACAACAGTTTGCTTTAAAATGACCTTTGTTCTCATGTGAAAGTTATGCTATATGATGTGATAAAAACTATAAATGATGAAACAGATTTTTGTGTTTGAAACATAGTTACCTGCTTTGATAGAGCTCTCGCGCACGTCTAACTGCTGCCTCAAAACCAAAGCTTAATTATGAATATGTCTCCTTGGTTCTCTGTCAGTGTAGGAGACTTCTACTTAGACTTATATTTCTCAATTTTTATTAAATTGTATTATTCTATACCAAATTAAATAATCAAATTTGCCATATACTTACAACATTTTTGCATGTTCCTAAAATACACTTTTAACTTGTCCATACACTCCAATTCCTATTTTTCCCGTTTATAGGAAAAACATCAGCAGGGGTAAAGACCTAGCAACAATTTCAATGCAAATTGAGCAGCAGACTGCATATAATAACACCAATAAGCATGCTACTAAATGTAGCCCTTAACAGATTTTTCTGATGCTACAGTAATCCTTTGTTTTTACACTGAACCTCTCTTTGCTTTGATGAGGAATGTAGGAGATACATAAAGTCATCGGAGCAAAATTCATGAAGCAATAAATTAAAAATCAATTTAGACTTTTCCTTACATTTTTGAGGGATTGAGTAAAAGTTGAAATTAAAATGGGACAAGAAGCTACAAAGGGGTGAAATAACTTTTAGTAGTGTATATATAAATGTAAATAGTAATTAATGGCAAAGTTTTGCTTAATATCAGATAGATGACATGATATTCTTAAATCCACTGTAACACTTCATGTAACCTGTGTTACGGTCATGTTAGGGAAAGAAACATGCTGTCCAGTTGTCGTACATCGATGGATTTAGATACTGAACGATTATTTTGAAGAAGTTGGTCAGGCATGAAAAACCAGATCTGAAGGGCATAGTATAGCATTGAAAAGAAAATGAAAGTGTAGAATTTAAAAATAAATACATTTTCTCAAATTTTAGTTTTATAATAAAATTCTTTTTCTCTCCTATTGCAAATACAGATTGAAATTAAGACTCTAAATATACATTTTGGACCTGATCTGGTGTCCAGTTAAATCAGGAGAAAGGATTACTTGGATCGGGATCATCAGTGAAGCATACTTTTGCTTGTTAAGCAAAACTCTAATTAGACAATATATTTTAAAAATTATTTTATTATGTGCTACTGTTTTTCAGGAGTGAGTTTACTGTGCCCTCTGAAATACATGCAGTACTTCTGTTAATCCACATTCAAAACATGTCATAGTGGCTGCTGAGAAGTCATAATAAGAATAAAATAAAAAATGTGGCTAAGTCTATGCAGGACTAAAAATTCAGTGGTACCCACTGTACATTAATTTTTATGTTAATTCACAGCACATCATTAAAAGGTATAAAGGATGTGGTGTACATAATAGGAATATAGGAAATGCTGCTCAGTCTTCCACCAGAGCGATGTGATATAGGGTCAATGGTATGTTTACAGAAAAAGTTACCACAAAGCAGGTAACGTCAGAGAGCAACTGATTCAAACAGCACTTTCTTTGTCAGTGCTATTACGCAAATAGAAAATACCAGCCCTTGATGAAAGCATACTCGATAAAGTCCTTGAAGTCGTTTGAAAGAAAAGCAATTTGAGGATCTGAGTAGTGTGATACTCATTTATATCTATGTGTTTGTTTATTTTAATGATTGTTATGAAACTACCAGTTATAACCATCTGAATCCATGCAATCAGAGATTTATGAAAGCTGAAACTTCTGGGGGACAACTTTCAAATGCTCTGTCCGTTCACTGGTGATTTTTATTTTTTTTAATTTGAACAAGTGTATTCAACCATTTTTTGAGTTTGAAGGGAAGGTACGATAAGATATTTTGGGGGTTTTAATTCCTTGCTTCATTTTTGTTTTTTTCTCAGACCAGAGGCTAAAATTGCTGAAGTTTGAAATTTGGCCATAATCGTCCCTGATGATTGGTTACCCTTTTTGTGTGTGTGCTGCTTTGAATTTCCAGATGATCAGTGTATTTCCATTTATTTATGGAGACTTTGTAGGAGAAGAATATTCTTTGGTTTACAGTTGCTCTCTTACACATGATTACATTGATGTGGATTCTGTTCCTACTGAAACAAACGGGACTTTTGCCTTTAATGCCAAAGGGTGCAAATTTTCAACGACTGTTTAAAGGTAGGTAGTTTTCATGAAGATGAAGCTAGATGTAGTCAGCACTTGTATCTCTTCCCATGGGTTGGCATCGCCTGAATGCAAGGAAGCAAAAACTGCATTTTCTTCATTGCTATTTACAATAAGACTGCAGGAAATGTCTCACTTGTGGTAGTTAGATAAAAACCCACCTTCCTGCCTCTATGGACAAGGGGCAAATAAGAGCGAGAAATCCTCTTGGGTGGAGTATAAAATGCCTTTAGAAGTACGTGGAGTATTGGCCAACATATTGCAAACTTAGGTAAAGCTGGAGTGCTTTCTGTGTTCCTCTGTTTTCTAAAGAAGTGTTCTTTCCTCCAGCCAGACTTCACTGTTCTTCAGGTTTCCTTTGTTACAAACAAGCTATTCTGGGAGTACACGCAGAAAAGAAGTCTGGATACTGCTGCAGTGGTGTCAGCTGAGAGGGTTGGACAGTAACGTAACCTTTTTGTGTTTGATTTTCTTTCTACCTATGAAGTGGGTGTAGTAAAACTTCAGAGGGGCTGATGAGAGCTTGTGAAGCATTTTAAATACAACTATAATAATTTTTCTTTTATAGGGATGATGTGATAAAACTGTTATGGCTGTCACAATTGTCATGGCAAGAAGTGGGAAAACAGAGGAGCTGTCTTAGCAGCAGAGCATCACTAGTGAAGATGAGTGCAAGCCTCAGCTAGGATGGAATGCAGGATGAGATGGTGAATACTACACTTGCTGAGGGAAGCTGGTGAGAGGGAAAGTTAGGAAACTGTCTAAATCTCAGAACCCTTTAGCCTTTCAGGAGTCATACTTTAGATACTTCAGGATACTTGTAGATACTTTAGATACTTATATCATACTTTAGATACTTATATCTAAAGTATACTTCAAGTATTCGTGGTGGGTTAACCTTGGCTGAGCACCAGGTACCCACCAAGCCACTCTATCACTCCCCCTTTCCTTCCCCTCTCCCTCCTCAGCAGAGCAAAAAGAAAGGGGAGGAAAATAAGATGAGAAACAAAAAGCAGTTTAATAATAATACAAGCAAAAGCCAAGCAAATCCGCATGCAGAAGCGAAGGAAAACAAAGTTATTCTCTGCTTCCCACCAGCAGGTGATGTTTGGCCACTCTCTGGGAAGCAGGGCTCTAAGACGTGTAGCGGTTGCTCTGGAGGACAACGGAATGCCTCTCCCCCGCCCCCCTTCCCTCCTTCTCCCTAGCTTTATAGCTGAGCTGATGTCATATGGTATGGAATATCCCTTTGGTCAGTTTGGGTCAGCTGTCCTGGTCGTGTCCCCTCCCAAGATCTTGCCCACCCCATCCCACTGGAGGGGTGAATGTTGGGCAGAGCCTTGGTGCTGTGTGAGCCCTGCTCAGCAGTAGTCACAACACGGGTGTGTTATCAGCACCCTTCTAGCTCCCAGCACAAAACACTGCTGCTGTGTGGAAAACCAGCTCAGCCAGACCCACTACAGTATTCTTCTACATCTCCCTTAAGGGAAGAGATTTGGGTTCAAAGTTGGTGAAATCAAGGTACACAAAGAATAGAAAAAAGTATCTTTGAACGTCAGTGTGATATCATCCAAGATTAAAAACAAAGTAGTTGTAATGGTGACCTGCCTTAATACAGTGAACTTGCTTTTATGTGCTACCTATCTTGGTGTGCAGCAGGGTTGAGTGAATAGGAATTTGCAACAGGAACTCATGAGCTACCTCCTGGAGGAAACCATCCATTTAAAACCATTGGTCATCATATTGAAGGGAGGAAATCTGGTAGGCTTTTGAAATGCCCTTATGAAGGACAGGAATGTTGGGAGAGATAAAGTGAAGATTATACGACTTTCTTCAAAAAGGGAGACAGAAGTTCTTATAGGTGCACTTAACATAAGTGTTAAGATCTGGAGAGACTCATCAAACAATTGCCAGGGAAGGGAATTCCTTGCAAAGGATGCAGAGGCTCCCTTTTCTCCTTTCTTTCTCCGTAACTCAGCCCAAACCAGAGCTGTATGGAGTCAATCCAGTCAACTGAGTTACATTTCTAGGTTAGGCTGAACCCTGCTCTGACTGCAGGCTTTCGGTTTGCGTTCTACATAGTTGCAGTGTCTGGTCCTGGTTCCATTCTGCTTTGAGTGAAAGCTTTTTGTGAAGGCTTGACCTTGGCAGAGTTCAGACTAAGGACTCATACAGTACTGGCTGGCTGTCAAAGGATTTATTTTCCATTTGGACTTGACTTAATTCTTTAGTTTAGTTGTTGCGAAGTGTAAATCAGATATCCAATGCAAATTATTTTTTTTATTTCATTCTGTTTTACTCTGGTTTTAATTAGTATTGTTGTCTGTGACTAATTCTACACAGGCAGTTGTAACAAATGCTGTAACCTCTGCGGTATACATCTTTCTTGCTTTGTTAATGTGGGTGAGCAGGCTGCTCTAGGCAAGCACAGAAAGGAGAAGCCAATGGACTGGGCAAGAGGCTGGAGTTGGTATTGATGTGTGTCTGAGGAGAATGATCTATGTCCCAAGAGCGTGGGATTTAAAAGCAGACCATGGGACATTGTTCACAAGGGACAAAGCCATGCAAATGGCTCATTTTTTTTTTTCTTTTCTTCCTTGTTCCTGTAATATTCTGACCATCTATGAAAGAAGTTCTGAGGGAGCAGAATGAGCCTTGAACTGGAATGAAGATACTACATTTTACAGTAGAATCCTTGGTGAATTAATTCCAGTATAGTAACAACTAGGTATTATTTAAGGCGTATTAAAGTAATGCTAAGTTTACATTTTTTTAATCTAAATATAATTTACATAATCTGAAAGTTCATTTTTGTGGGCAATAAATTTAAAATGTAGTTAGTAGCTTTTACTGTTAAGTCAGATGTTAAAGGTCTCTGCTGTGTGACATACCTGTGTGCATTATCTACATCTCATCTCTGGTTCAGAGCATTTAGTCACTGAAAGGAATTTGCCACTTTCTGTACAAACTTCTAATTCCCAATTACATATACAGAAAATTTTTAGATTTAAGGATCTGAAAAGGTATGTACAGTGGGTGAAGATTTTTAACTTCTTGGGATCCCGATTTCCTTTCTGAACCTTGTCTTTTCCAGGCCTAACACGTTGTTACATTAATCCCTATGAGAGTTGTCAGGGTTATCTGTCAATGTCGAAGTCAGAAGGCAGCATTCACAAATACAAACCCATTATTCTTTAAGTCTATAGGTTTACTAGGAACGTTTTAGAAGCAGCACAAAATAGACAGCAGAGGGGGCCAGGCTCTCTACATCACCAACCCCGTTGCTGTCAATTTGTTAACGGTGACTTTGTTCTGTAGACAGACGTTCTCTGGTTAGTCCATTTAGCTATTATAGTATTTTTCTGTTCCTGCACTTACTGGGAAAAACAATGGACATTCAGGGGATTTTTTTGAGTAGCTTTTGTGATTCCACTCTCTCATACACTTTAAAAAAAACAAACCCTAAACCAAAATACAAAATGCATAATCATTAATTTTCCCATGACTTCTTTTTTTCCTGTAACATTAATGCAATCATGTCTTAAGAATTGAAAAAAAACAAAAAAACCCTAACAAAAAACCTTCTGTAAATACACAGACCTTAAAATGCTGAATCACCAAACCATTTTCCGCATTGCTAGAAATCTGGTTCATTGCCTTATAAACTGTTTTTCCCACAAAATAATAAGTTCTATGTAAATTTTTTAAAAGGGGATAATTTTAGTGGACAGTATTTTGATGCACATCATTTTTCAGGTACTATATTAGTTCCAGAGAGAATTGATTTATCAAAAAATACATGTAAAACTCATGTGCTCTCTGTTTTTTTGTTTGCCTGTTTGCAGGCGTGTGTTACTAACATGTGTTAGCAATGTTGATGTCTTTCTGTGACTTGATGTGCCAGTTAGCGCACGGTTCTTAGCTGGTCTGCCCTTCTGAGGTCAGTATTTACTATTACTGCCTTTGTAGACCCGCATCTTCCTTTCCTGAGAAAGCACAGCCCAGTAAAGATCTCCTCATGGTAAACAGCTGCAGTATTTCTATTCAAATATGATGCAATTGTGGCTGAAAAGGTGCTTTAAGTTGATTTATTTGAAAAACATTGCAAGGACTGTTCATTTCAGCTGAAATATGATGTTACTTCTTAACTCCAAATAGTCACTTGACTTGGTTGTGTAAGATTTGGAAGGACACTAGCCTTGCATCAAGGGTTGCGCCACAGATCAACCGGTCCATTTCTTAAAAAAAATAAATTTAAAAAGTAAATAGTAACTTGTGCATGGACTTAGAGGAATGGGCTCATTAGGGCTAAATCTTCAGCTACTCTCAGATACTTTGGGATGTAATGGTAGTTTTACTATTTCATTTGCTTTCTTGGACTTGATTTTAATGTCTCACTCTTGATTTTTAAATGAAAGTGGCTCAAACGCAGCAAAATGGCACTTGTGACTTTAAGGGAATGTAAAAGGTCATTTAGTTCCTCTTTCAGGAGATAGACATTCTTTAGCTGGTAACTAAATTCTGTAGTTTGAAGTTAGTAAAAGGAGATGATAGTACATACATTTTTCATTAAATAAATCCACTATATCGTACAACTGTGTTAAAAAACGGATCTGGAGCCAATGCAAGAAGGCTGAGGAGGCACTTTTCACAAGGGCTTGTGGTGATAGGACGAGAGGTAATGGGCTTAAAGTGGAAGAGGGGATTACATCTAAGGAAGTTCTTCACTCTTGAGGGTGCTGAGTCACTGGAACAGGTTGCCCATGGAGGTTGTAGATGCCCCAGCACTGGATGTGTTCAAAGCCAGATTGAATGGGCTTTTGAGCAACCTGGTCTAGTGGAAGGTGTCCCTGCCCATGGCAGGGGGGTTGGAACTAGATGATCTTTAAGGTCCCTTTCCACGCCATTATAATAATGATGTACTGCAGCAGTCCCTGGATAAATGCAGTGAAGATATGGACCTCTTAAAAACTGCCTGCTGTGCACATTTGCTATAGTTGCCTTGTTCTCATCAGTGTGCTTTTTAAAAAGTATCGGAATAGGGCCTGTGCTTCTGATGAGGCATGTACATTACCAGAAAAAATGTGAGGCAGATGAGGGCTAATTCACTTGTGTAGAAGGATCGGTGTTGGGAGTGGTGATTGTGACTTTTGGAAGAGTCACAAGAGAGCATCAGTTGCTGAAACCTGCATCACTGTGTCTCCTCAGAGTATGACAAAGATAAGTGGGGACGGTTAGAAAGATTTCTTCCACCAGATTATTCCAGGTTATAGGAATGTAATATATATTTAATGTGATCTAATTCTTGTTCAATTAATATAATGTTGCTCTTCTATCTTGAAGATTTAACTTAAAAAAGAGAAATTTCAGAAAAGTTACCTTCTACTATAAAAATACTGGAAGAGCGCAGGTCGTCATGCAAATGGAGGAAAATGGCCGAATCACCGTTACCTGTGTGTGATGCAGTGCGATAGGGTCTCTCCGCTAATACGGTGAAGAGTTGTTTTCTTCTCTGTGTTAGCACTGAAACATTGAATAGAATGGACGCTTTGGTGCTTTGCTGCTGCACAAGCTGAAGATGCGCTTGTACAGCGCTGTATTGCCATGTCCTTGTGTCTGTGGATGGATGTGAGGCAGAATCAGAAGCAGCGTCTGTATGTAACCCACTGTGTTGGGAATGGCTTCACGGGTACTCGTCGTTGGTGTGCTGCCGGTGGAAAAAACCAACCCAACAAAGCAATAAAAATGCAATTCACATCAACTGCTGAAAACCTCTGATGCATTTCCTCTAACATAGACAGCAACTTCCAAAAATATTTATGAGTCTGCTTTCTGACGAATGCTTGATATCATCCCTTAGGATATGATCTCTTTGTTGGATTAAAGGCACTAGTCCTTGCATTAAATGATGTTGGGTTTTTTCATCCTAATGCTCTTTACATGTATCTCTTTTAGACGGTGCCGTCTGTTACAGCACTCGGCCTCCTTACGTTTATCTCCCCTACGAAACAGCTAGTGGAGTTCACTGAACAAATTTCTAGATGATTTTCCTCCAACAGTTTGCAGGTTCTGAAAAATCCATTCATGTCAAAACCAGGTTCCCTTTGCTCCATGTGTGTGTGTGCCTGCACGTGTGCGTGCGGTATTTTTTATGTTGACCTGAAGATTTGTTTTACTGCTGGACCCGTGTATCTGCTTAGGGGCTTGTATTCCCACTGCGCTGGTTACTCCCATGTTGTCTGATCCATCAGCAATCTAATTCACAGATAGTATCATAATTCACAGTGTAATAGATCTTCCGCACTGTTTTGTAGGGGAAACTTATTAAAGATAAAAATCTCATGTGGCAGTTGCCCTTTCAGCAGTTTAAGTTGTTGATTCTTGCTTTCCATCCTAAATGTATACTGATTATGCCTTGACACCTCTCCTGCTACACGGGCATTTTTCTGTGGTCTTTCAGACAGACTGACGTGAAACCGGTTGCTTTTAGCTTCTGCCATTGCTTTCAAAGCATCTAATGTGGGCAGCAAGTTTTATTGCCTTTGGAGGCAGGCTTCAGTTACTGGTCGTTTCACCAATTCTTAAACTTTTTTGCACAGAAAATTTACTATAAAAATTGTCTGATTAGAAACTGTGCTTAGACTTCAGTCTTCCATGGCCACTTGTCCCAGATACTCCAGTTCTACCAACAGACCTAGAAAATAATGGATTACTTAATTATCAAGATGTTATTTTGAAGGTAGATGGAATTAGAATGTAGTGTAAAGGCAAATTCAAATTATTTTTCATTCTGTGTCCTAAATATAAGTTTTAACATGGAAAGATTTTGAAATTTTTGTGTAGCAAATATTTTAACAGGAATTTTAAAATATTTTGCATATTTCTCTTCTACTGATCACTTCAGTTGATCAGAAGCTTTAAATGTAGACTTTGATGGTAACTTTTGCTAATCATGAATACAGTATTTCTCAAAGTAATTTACTTTTTAAAGTAAGCAAACATAAAACGGTTTAAATATAGAAGTGTGTTTTAGAATAACTGATTATCTTACATAATCTAAACAGAAGGTGAGATTTGTTAGGAAAATAAGTACAGATTAAGGCATGGGTTTAGATGAAGAGAGTCTTAGCGTGTCAAGTTTAACTTAGGTATTGCAGACTGGCATTTGGGCATAATAAATAAGCAAAAAAATTGCCGAGAATCATGTTCCATTCCTGATATCCCAGGATAATGATTATAGATGGCACTTAGAAGTGATGTGATGAACTGAACTTTGCAAAAAGTTTTGGAATATTTGATTCAACTGTTTTCTAAAATGAACAGTTATCATAGCGTTTTAAAAGACAGGCCTGGAAGAAAATGGTAGAGATCATCTAGTCCATTCTCTTAGTCATAAATTATACACAAACATAAGTATTGTTCCCAAATACATGGTTACGATCAAAGCAAAATCATAGTATGTGCACACAGGATCATAACCTGAGTGAAGTTCATCAGCTGAATTGCGAATTTGGGCTGAGAAGTGGAACCTGAAGTAGGTCACCAGCAATAAATAAGCAAGATTTTGAACGGCGATTCAAAGATATTCTTGATAGATGTGTGTGGGAGAGCCATCCTCATGTAACTTCATATCTTAGTACAGAAGAGTAATGGGACGAACACTAAAACAGTCGTTACAAGGGTAAAGAGCCATGAACAATAAAAAAAAGTAAGTCATGCTAGAAAACTTTTTAAGATTTCAGTGGAGTAATGTTTTATGTGATGTAAGCTTATAAGAAAACATTTAGTGCTGTACCTCACAAAATATGTTACTCTGTGTGAAAATTGTTGATTGCGTTAAAGGTAATTGTAGGGACAGGAAAGGGTAGTGATAAACCATTGATTTTAAGGAGTGTGGCAGGTAGGTGCTTCTAGGATCTGCAGTACACGTAAATGAAACGTATTTACTAGAGATCCAGAAGGAAGATTGAATGCTACACTAATTACATTCACAGATGGTCATAAAATTAGGATGTTCAACAAATATGGAAGAGGTTATAATACAGAAGGACAGAAAGAGGTTGAAATGTGGGCAAGAGGTAAAATTAGGTGCTCTAGAAATACGTAATTGAAAACATCGGAAAATATGCAGTTTTCTTTCCTTCGGGGTATTTGACCTTGCGGTGCAAAGGCTGCCATGTGGATTGAGATGGCCCATAAAAAGGAACTTAGAGGTTTTATACCAGATGAATCATCTCACTCATTCCTTATTTAAAGGACCGATCTAGATGAAGTGGTATTTAATTTGATCCTTTATAGCTAGATACCTGCTTTGCCTTGACTCACCTGAGTCCGTTTATTCTCAGGATCTAAGAGCAACAGATCCCAGCTTTCCCTGTGACTAGAAGTATGTGCAGAAAAGCAGTACAGACTGTGGGACTGGCTGGGTCCAGTAGAAGGGTTCAAGAGAAAATGGTGTCTTGTAAAAGCCAGATGGATGATGTAGGGAAATGGGCTTTCTATGCTGTGAGCACCCCTAGGGTGGTGAGGTAGGTGGGTGGCTATCCTTACACCCTACCCAGCTCCCAGCCCTTTTATACCAGAATGGTTGATTATAAAGTTAAATTCTGACATGAATATCCAGTTCAGAGCTGGGGAATAATTTCTGTAACCAAAAAAAGAAGGGCTCGTTGGTGGACGGATGGAAAATCTAGGCTGTGACAGCTTACAGAGACAGCCGATATTCATCAGATGCCCAGTAACATGAGTACAGCTGCAATGTCTAGACTTCTCCAGTAGCAGAACACAGCAGTTACCCCTAACACAGGTTAAAGAGCGTCACAGGGGTGTAGCATCCCATTCCATCAACGAGGCCAGCCCCAGCCTGTTCAGGCTTGTCCTTTCTGGGAGTCACATTGAGAGGCAGGCAAGGGATTGATTTCCACTCATCCATCTGATACTGACACATCACCAAGAAAAGCCATGGAAATAGCATCTCCCTGGAAAGGCATTAGCAGGTTTTTCTGTAGGTAATTTTTTTTTTTTTTTTTAGCTATACAGGAAAAGCATTAATGATTGTGGGGATCCTGTTTTTCTGATTACATGGAACTCCTATTCATGACTCTGCAACCACTTTGGTCTCTTCCATGTCTGGCTGAATTTTCAATGCCTTAAAGGAGATTTCTAAGCGGGTTGAAAATTGACTGAGATGCTCAGCATGTCTCCAGACAAATTTCTTCAACTATTTAAGTACTGGTGTATTGGCAAAGCAATTACATGGCCGTGAAGTGAACCAGTCTTCATGTTACATGCTGATGTGTTTAGATCTCCTGCAGCACACACAGTTTCACCTGTTTTCTTCATCAGTGCGGTCAGTCCTATGGTAACATACATAAAGTGGATGTGTGGGATTGACAGTTCTTCCAGGTAGCAAATGCTTTCTGCTGCAGCTGGGACAGGGGAAATTCCCAACAGTAGAAGACAAAGTAACTCATCATCTCAAGAGGCGCAGAGTGACGGTTACTGTCTGTAGGTTGTATGTTATTTACAGCCAGAGAGTTTAAGATGGATGATTTTACATAGCACTAATGATCTTCATACAAGTTTCTTAGCTTAGTTTCTTAGTCTTCATATAACTTTCGTAGCTAACTTTACTGACCTATTTGGAAGTGTTGAAACCTAAAATGCTCCTCCTTAAATACACTCTCACGTTTTTACCAGGTTTTGCTCTCTTCAACTTGCTTATCTTGTGAGTTTGTCATAAAATACACACGCTCTGGAAAACAGCTCTCAATTCTTGGCATTGCTTATGTTTGTTCTAACATTTTTTAGGCATTGTTGGTCCTAAATGCATTTTAGCTGCTTTGTAAAGATATGAGTCTATTCCAAGAAATAAGTGGAGGTGGAGGGAGGAGAGCAGAAATCATGTGATTTCATTTCTTAATATTATTTAGTGAGAATCTGGGCTAACAAGAACACAATTCCTATTACTGAAATGATGCTGGAGATCCAGCCTCATCATTTACTGAAATCAACGACTGGTCATATCAGTTACTAGTCATTTAACTTTCCCTCATCAGTCACTGTCTGCTGTAGCAGAACCCAAGGGGAGACTGTGCCGGCTGCTGCTCTTGTAGGAAGTAAATCTTTTTAAAGTAGTTGATAGGACTTGCTGCAGATGTCAGAACAGTGGCTCGTTTCACCCCGTGTGTTACCTCTGCAAGTTTCCAGTAACTGCTTCGGAGAAGGATATGGAATATCATGTGTAGAGGGCATTTTTTTATAAACTCCAGTTTAGCGATGGTATGTACTTGATACAATGCTTTATTTCAGTTATTCTTCCCAAGTTTTTTGGCCAGTTTTTCAGGGATTCAGCTCCATCATAATTAACACAAGTTCTGGACCTGTTGTTTTTGTTTGATTTTTGCTTCCCTCTTTTCAATAAGTATTGTTTAACAAAGGTGTTGATGTTAACCACTAAATGTTTAAACCTTTTCTATGAATCCACCTTATATATTTATTTTGAGTTTTTTAATTAAAAGAACAGACCGTATAGACATGCCTCAATGCTATTGCTGTTACATCTTCATCCTAAGAAGTGACACTCTGCAGTGTTTCTCCAAGTTGTATGAGTCAGAAACTCTTCCACTGCAGCCTCACGGTCCCAGGTTTAAGTTATATAAAGCTATGTGCAATCAGGAAAGCCATGCCCTAAGAAGATAGGGAAATCTTCTGAAGAATATTGTGTTGCCACTTTCTATTTATTCTTTCCAGCTATGCGTCCTTGAAGAAGAATGAGTGTCTGTCATTGACACAGGTCTTCAGTCCTATTGCAGTAGTTAAGGAGGTTCCTTGCAACTTATAGGCAGTCTGAGAGACAGCAGTATTTATGTCTTTAGTTATACTGGAGCTTAAAACACAGATTTGCATTGGGATTATGCAACCTTGACTGAAAAATGGCCATTTCATTAGGTGTTAGTAGTGTATATGTGACCAGCCTTGTGAGTGCTTTTCATATGAAATAATTTGAGATGCTACTATTTCTTCTGCTCCTTTAACTTTGAGGGATTAAAGAAATCCCCTTTTCACCTATGAATGAATTGATGCTGTGCCAGGACTGGGCTGTTTGGTGTGGGATTCCTCTTCAGATTCTTACCACGACCACAGCATACCTTGAAGAACAACTAGTGGACTGAGGCACCCTCACCCCTAGCTCTCACCTGTTAACTCCTATTAAAATGCTTCTCTGCTGTGAACTTGCTAAACCCCAAAAAGCAATTAGGCTTACAGCAGTAGTAGGATGAGAGTTTGCTTCTCCTGCTATGCTGCCCAGGTCCAGGGGTACAACCAGGTGCCGTGAAGCGGTTCTTCACTTGTGACTCTGTCTCAAACCTGGTGGCTGACCTTTCCCCCCTCTCCCCACATCACTGGTGGTCATTAAATCTCTGCCCTGGTGAGGCCTCATCTGGAGTATTGTGTCCAGTTCTGGGCCCCCCAGTTCAAGTGGGACATGGAGCTACTGGAAAGAGTCCAGCGCAGGGCCACTGGTATGATTAAGGGGTTGAAGCATCCACCGTATGAGGAAAGGCTGAGGGAGCTGGGTCTGTTCAGCTTGGAGAAGAGGAGGCTGAAGGGGGATCTGATAATTGCTTATAAATATCTAAAGGGCAGGTGTCAGGAGGGTGGGGCCAGACTCTTCTCAGTGGTGTCCAGTGACAGGACAAGGGGCAGTGGTCACAAACCAGTAAACAGGAGGTTCAACCTGAACGTAAGGAAACACTTTACTTTGAGGATGACGGAGCACTGGAACAGGCTGCCCAGAGAGGTTATGGAATCTCCATCTTTGGAGACATTTAAAACCCATCTGGGTGTGTTCCTTTGTGATCTACTCTAGGATCTTGCTCTGGCAGCGGGGTTGAACTAGATCTTTAGAGGTCCCTTCCAACCCCCACCACTGTGTGATTCTGTGAAATGGGGCCATAAATATCCTTTTCCAGTAAAATGTTGGAAGTTTGTGGGTATTCAAGTGATTCTTGCATGTGAAAACACTGCAATATCATACTGGTGACAACTTTCTTTGGCCACAGTGCTTGTTAGCAGAGTATTAACCTATTTGGACACACTGTCTGAGAAAAATTCCTGTTGTGTAACTTATGAACTCTCAGTTCATGTTGATCCATTTGAATGCAATTAACATAAATTTCCTATTAAGCCATACACTTGTTAAGTAAAAATTCAAAGAAACCTGCAAATGTGGTTTGTAACAAGACAGTAAAATATTATTTTAAAATTCAGAAATTAATTTTGTGCTCCAGAAAATCGCTTCCTCCGCAGCTGTTTGGGATGGGGATTTTTTTCTGCCGTTTTCCTGCACCACCGGGGACTCTCAAGCATTGTTCTGTGATATTATTATTGCTGGAGCTTCTCATGATCAGAGCCTGGTGTTATAATCATAACTTATTTGCTGGATGTAAATGGATAGTAGCTGAAACCAAATTTCTTTTCACCTGTATAATCAAAAAATATTATTTGGATTCCTAGAGGTGAAAGGAGGCAAGCTGAAACTTCATCTTTGAAGAGAAAATTTCAGAGGTACTTTGTCACTGTCATGTCGTGGTGCAGACATCTGTCAGACTCTATTACAAATCCAACTTTCTTATTCGATGAGTTACTCAATTTGCAAATTGAGGCCTCTCTGCTTTGTTAAAAATTATCACTGCTCATCCGAAAACCCTAAGTGTTTAAAAGTATAAGATGACAGCTTGAACGCTTAGGGATGTGGACTGTCCTTATAAGGACAAATTACCTTTCTGGATGTCACATTTAAATGTTTGGCTGCCTATCATCTACAGGGAATTTAGTATGATAAATCTTTTTAGATCTCTGAGAGTTGAGGAATTGTAAGAGAAATGCACGAAAGGTGTTTGAGGTTCAATTTTTCTTTGTGTGCATCTTTTACAGAGTAGGCTTCAAACGTCTCTGATTTCAAGTACTGTAAGTGGAAGATATTGCTTGAGGTCATCTCCTTTATTCAAAAATATGGAGCTGTTGTTTTCCTTTTTCATCTAAATAAGGAATTATTTTGTGTTTACTAAACATATGTATTACGCTATTTTCTAGCGTGAATCAGGATGGATGAAGCTAAAGATTAAAGGTTAACTTTTACTTGCATGACCAGCATACAAAGATGTAATTGTGGAGTGGATCTGGCGCATCATTTCAGTATCCCATTTTGTAACGTCATTGTCAATCCCAGTAATATTTGCTATTCTTATGGGAATGAAGATATACGTGGCTTTTTATTATTTACATTAAACCAGCTCTTCCTAAATGCTCCATGTTGATGATATGGATGCTTCTGTGGCAACAGAGATGTGTTTTCTCATTCTCATTTCTTTGATTTGTATTTTGGTCTTGCTTTTCTTGCATTTTTGTTGAGATAGATTATAACTTTTAGTAGTATTGATGTAATTCTTTCTGAATATATCCCATTAGCTAGGTGACGTTCCTCTGTGGGCATTCTGCTTCCACCCCATGCTTTATGCACTTATTTTTTTTCTCATTTAGGAAGTAGAGGAAAACAGCTTTGATCTCCTTACACATACTACCAAAGATTCTGTAACACATTGAGGGATATGAGAACCACATCTTCAGTTTTGCTTACTACCACCCTTTTTAATTCCAGCTTGAAAACAGACTGTTTTTTCCAAGGAGTATTTAGCTAATGACTGTCTTCAGCTCTGTGCCAGCTGTGGTTTCTTCCCTCCTGGCTCAAATAAAGGAGCAGCTTGGACAGGCCTGAAATATCCTTGGGTTTGGCTGTTACAGAAAAGAACAGCTCAGTGGGCTGCTCCTTTTCTTTCCAGATCTCAGAGGTGCAACACCTTGATCCCTTCAGTACCAGGGATGTTTCTTAGTCCCCCTCTGAATGAATTTGGCTAGAGGCTGGGGGAGGGATGAGTTGGTTGGTTGGTGAGATGAGCTACATCTTACAAATCTGAAGGTTACCATGGTACAGAAACAATGCCTGCCTGTCCTCTGGGTTACCGTCTTCACCAGTTTGACTGAATACCACTCATAAAATAACTGACTTCTCTAAGGCTGGACAGCTCATGAGTGGCAGAACTGAGACTAAGCCTAGTTCCCGGATGTCCTTAAAGTGCCCAGACCACTGAGGCATTCTGCTTCCCTGTAGGTGATTTATAGGTGTAATACCGCTTTCTCCTGTGCACTTGCATATCAGATTGGAAAAGAAACCCAAGTGTTACAGGAGTGGCCAAGGCTCCATTCAGTCTGTCCTCTGTGCAGGAATGCAGACAGATGTTACGATGCAATTCCAAAAGGATTATTTTTGCAATTATCATAACAACATCACCATTTCGTGACCTGAGCAGTTCGAGGCATATTTGGTCCACTGGAAGACTAAGAAGCATAAGCAGACCAGAAATACTCAAATACAGGTGTCCTATGGGTGCTTACATATTAGTTTGTTCTAGAAAAGGATGAGTTTTGGGTAGATATTTGGCAGGTAGAAGGCTGTGACTTAAAATGAGGAGAGAAAGGAATGTTAAGCGCCAAGGAGTGACAGAGGAGGAGACGCAGAAGACGAAAAAGGGGAAACAAGTTCAAGGAGAAGGGTGAGAAAACCAATCGGCCCAGTGTAGCAGCAGGTTACTGAGATAGGAGGGGAACAGGTAACTGGAGACCAGTGACCAAAGGAAGTACAAATACAGTTTGCTCAAGTCGTCATAATTTTGACTTTTGAGGTCAAAAGTCTCCTTTCAGGGATGTGCTTCTCACATATAGAGTAGGGGAAGGCCAGCTCTTTTCATATATGTGAATTCTGCTTGAATTCAGATCATCTTGGAAGCTACAAACAGAAAAGCTTCTATGTTGTTTGGTTTTCATACATTTCTACACATACACTAGAGTTTTCTAAATTACTTTTCTATTCTGTAAACAAAGTAGATTAGGTGGATAAGCTAGAATTATAAATAAGAATTAGAAAATATGTTTTGCTTCTATTATTTGTTAAGCAAAAATGTAGTTTACAAAGTTAGATGCCTTCAGTCTCACAATTTTCATAGACTCCATGGCTTGGTTCTTTTTGGTACCTACAAAATAACGTTTGTTTGGTTTGTTTGGTTTTACTGAATGTGTGTGGTACTGGAACTATCACTGTCTGTTTTTCCTTCTAATGTGTTTCACTAGCTTATTTCAGGGGGAAAAAAAAAAAATACAAGCTTTTTTTTTTAAAGAAATAGATTTTATTTCAGTATCTGTAAATTTTTTTAGCACGCAGTTGAGCCAGCTACATAGAGTAACATGGGCTTCAGTGGTGACACTAGTCTGAGAGGGGGAAAATGATATCGCAAGAATGGAAACAAATGTGTTCTCTCACTCTGGCCATGAAGCTTTTAATTCCACACTTGGGGAAACAGCGGGATTTACTGGGGTCAGTTGTACTCCACTGGGATATGTATTATTAAAGTGTGTATATATGTGCATATAAGTGTTGCAGGGAAGAGTAGAAGGTCAGAACATACTTTGCAGTTTTATTGCATTGCATTAGATTTACCTTCTAAAACTTATTTGTTCTCAAAATCAGACATAAAACAACCCCCCTAGCACATGTGTTTACTTGATAAATATTTAAATAGTTGCATTTACCCTTCAAGCACAGTATATATGCTTATTATGAGCAGGAATAGGAAAATAATAATGCAGATTTTTGCCATTTAAAATATATACTTTTACTGTATTTCTCCTGTTGGACCTTATGTACTTTTTTTTTCAAATCATTTTATGTACTTCTTTTCAGGATGCTTCTCGCAGAACTTGTCCTACAGTGCCTATATGCTTATCGGTGTGTGATGCACGGCCCAAATCTCCTTTCCTAGTTTTTTATCTTGCGTACCTTCCACTGGATGGAAACTGGACCTGACTCTTCTGTAGCATAGTGTTTTATGTTGTGCTGCCAAGACCAGCTGTGGTTTCAGAGTCAGCAATAGCCACCCACAAAAAGATTACTTTGTTATGGCTGGGGTAAAAGCGGCACCCCCAGGACCTGCTGCTTGGGTTTGGGCTGGAGGAGAGGACACATGTTGGTGCAAAGCTCTTCTCGGGTGCACCAGGGACCAGCCCCCCGTCAGTTTGCAGTGGAATCAGCAAAGCACAGAAATTGCTTGAAGACAGCTTTTATATGATCACGTTCTCCTCCTACCTTGTGCTTTATTCTTGAAAGTGATGGCAAAAGCGTGAGCTTGTGTGTGCCGTTTCCAAGTTCAGAGTCTGTTAAAAGAATCTGATGCTTGGAATCACTTCTATGAATGTAAAGTTATTTACTCCCAGCTTACAAAAATGCTGTGGAACTACTCTCAAACTTCGTGCTTGTACCTTTAATAGTACATTAGAAATTAAGTAATAGCAAGGTAATGTGAAATATCCACTGCAGTTTTATATGTTTTCTTTTTTAATTTAGAATAATATGGAAGGAACATAATCATTTTAATGTACATATTACTTAAGGCTGGACAAAGTTGAAAGAGAATGTACCACATATTTAATATAGAAATGGCAGAAGGTTCTCTCTGCCCTGTCCATATCTGGTGTTCTTCATTCTGCCTGCAGGATCTAAGCCCCAAAAGGAAAATATAATGAAATATTTCTTAAAACTTTTAAGGTTTTCGTCTTTCTTCCTGAACAATTTACACTGATTGGATTGCAGCCTGAAATTTCCATTTTAGCTGCTGTTGCTTTGAGTAAAACAATTACTTTTTTATTAAAAATGTCAATTCAAATGATTATTTAAATCTGGCTTAAAAAAAAAAAAAAGAAAAGAAAACTCTTTGCTGGTTACTGTTGTTTTGCATGGGACTCTGTGTTGTGGAAACTGGACGTAATTTTATTGAATTGATTTTCTTTTAATTGGTATTAATGAAAATTACATGTGTGTGTAAAGGGAGGATACAGTTCCTTAAGGGCCTTAAATTGTCCTGACGCACATGTGCAATTTCCATTACTCTTAATGGGAGTTGCATTTCTCTCAGTGGTGAGAATTAATTCCTTAGGCCCGGATTGTGGATAACCTTTGTGGAAGTGGTAGCAGAATAATTTTTTGGCATGAATGTAGCAAGGGAACATTTGCAGTGCTCAGAATGGGGGTCAGCGTCATGAGCCGAGGTCCGGGCAGGGCCGTGTCCCAATTCCTTCTCCCCTTCACCCAGCTCAGCACCTGTGCTTTGCAGAGCTCAGCACCTTTCCTTAAGTGCTCTGGCTCCCATTCCTGAGCTCTTGAAAGGGTTTGCAGAGCTGCAGCCTGGAGGAAAACCCTAGCTAGAGTCTTTGTCTTTTAGAAACCCCTGCCGAACCCTTGGTCTCTATGAAACTGCAATTCCAGAATGAGTTATTTTCAATTTTAAAACATTCTCTTAATATTTTACCATGTTGGCAGTTACAATGAATTGTAACAGCAAACGTATAGAAACAATTAACCTGGTGTATGAACCTTGGGGTAAAGATAATTCAGCTCTTTGTGCCCTTCCCATATGCCTGTCATCAAATTCATGTTATATAACATCCTTTTAGATATCGGTAGATCTTAATTTTTATGAATCTGATATCACTGTACCACAATGTTAATCTAGTCAGATTAAATACTCCCGTCAGAGTAAATTAATCCACTTGGAGTAAGTAGTTCGGTATTTTTATTTTAGTCTTCGTTGCAGAGATGTGTAACTTGCTTGAATTAGGAGAGGGGGGGACACGTTTGGTCTCGGACAAGAAATAAAATACGAGTCTGTATTCAACCTTAAAGTGCAACTTCTTTGACCAGGAATAGCTGAGTAGGAAACTGTAAATGATTGAAGAAAACAATGTAATCTATTATTAGGACACTTCCTGGTGAGTTCAGTTTGTGAAATCAATGTTTTGAATTTTAGATGCTGTCTTAGAGTTACACAAAGTCTGATAAACGTGATAATAAAGAGTGAAGATTTTTGAAAACTTCTTTCTTTGACCATAATTTCTTGGTTTTGGCAGCGTATGTTTTGCACTGATGGAAGTAAGCATAATTTAATCACCAAGGCAGCATTTCTAACTCTAATTTCACTCTTTATGGAAATATATTCCTTGCTGCAGCAATATGCACGCTGAAGTATCAGTACGTAGGGACAATAGAATGAGTTGAGGGATTTACTGATTTTGTAGTGTTTATGCAATAGAAGTTAGTATAACATTAGAATTTCAGTCAGTCCAACCATTGGCAGTGATTTATAACCAGAGTTTTTAAATGAAATTGGGAATTAGGGGCGAAACATTATTTTCTAGTCAAGACAAGCAGCTGTGTTGTGGACAAGGAGTATTTCTTCTTGACTTACACCCAGTCTGCGTGCATCAGGAACTCCAACCTGAAGGAGCTTAGAATTTTAGCAGTAAAGTGCCATTTAAATTCCATTCCTACCTGTTAAAATGATGAGAGGAAAATGTAAGAAAAACAGATGCTCTGTCCACGTAGAACCCAACAGATCCTCAGATACCATGTAAGGTACCAAAAGTTCTTCCCTAAGATTCAAGAGTAAGAGCTCTTCCTGCGTTTTTTTTTTGCTCTGTGGTGCTGTATTAAAACATTTGCCTGTCTCACCAGTAAGCGATGAGGGCTTTTCTTTACTGGTGCATGATGAATACCAGTGCTTTCAACAGCTACTCCCTGTGTGAGTGGAGTGTGGCTGAATTCCCACCCAATGCCAGGGGACTGGATACAAATAGTAATTTCTGTTCCGGTACTTAAAAAGAGAGAGGGAAGGGATTAGTAATTATGTGGTCTAAAAAGTGCACAAATAGCAGAGAAAGAGTAATTCAAAGATAAGGAAGTAAAGCAATATGATAAATGTAGAGCATGGCCTTACCAAAGACACATGTTTCCTGTCTAACTTTGATACCTGACTTCAGTAAGCTTGTTTGATACCTCTTTCTTTTGACAAAGGAAATTTTTGTGGTTGAATTTCCAATAAACATCAAATAAGGTGCCACTTGAGAATTGGTTCAGTTATAAGATTAGTGCATGAACTCTGAGGTGATAACGCATTAGTTAAAACCTTTTGTTATTATCACTTTATTTTTAGGAAGAAATGGTGAGCCTGAAGGTAGAGGTGAAATTCCACAAAGAGTGATCTTGGTATCAATTTACTTATGTTTCCGGTAAATTGCAGGAATAGTCCTTTGGAGCTATAGGGATACTGGAAAATTGAAACCAGATTATCAACTGGTAAAAGCTGGATGGTTTTTACAATAGGGATAACAGTAATGAGATGAGATCCGATAAAAAAAACCTGCAAGATCATGCTAGTAGTGATTATACTATTTTCACTATAAAGTGGAAAATATTGGAAATATTGGAAACATTGGAAATAGTGTAAAATGATACAGTTATTTTACCTGATCACCAGGATAAAAACCTCATCTGATCTCAAGGTGTGGCAAAATGGTTAATGACAGTTTCAGGGTGAACCAACCAAAGTACTTGCAGAAGAGGGATGTGGAAGTATTAATATTGTTGAAGTCTGTCTGAGTAAGACATCTGTCCATGTAGAATAGTGTCTACGGTTCTGGGTGAAGCAGATGATGTGAACAGAAACCCTCTCCTAAAAGAAAAAAAATGACAATAATCTGACTGAAAATGAAGAAGACTGGTTTTGTTTTTTAATCTTGGCAGATAAGTAAGTTGGAAAAACACGGCCATGAAGAAAGAAACTGAACAGGGAAGAAAGATTTCCAAGTCTTTAGAGGAGTGAGGTTTTGGAACAACCTACTTGTAGAAGCAGGGGAAACAAAACATAAATTTCAGAAGTGGGTCGTGCAGTGCATGGGACTGACCTTGACCCAAGAAAATCCTTGACACTTCGCTGCAGTCACTGCAGTATACCCCATAGCAATGGCAATGACCATGGAGTGCCTCCTAAGTACGAGTTCAAGCATGTCCATGCCGATGACCCAAAGTGCAGTCCATTGTTTCAGCAGCAGTTTCCTTAACATATGATTCTGCTCTTTGGGGCTTGCAGAAGAAAAGGGTTGGTGTCTTAGAAAACAAGTAAACTAAAAACGCTCATCAGAAGTAGTTCAGGAAAATAAGTTATGTGCTGTTGAGCCAGTGGAATTATCCTGCTGAAATAATGGGAAAGAAAGTAAATGAGGATTGACAGTGAGAGGCAATACTTAATATGATACTGACATTCAGAATGGAAAAAAAGATGCTCACAGGTGAGCTTAACTTAGTAAAATTATGCAAGCTGCTTATGAGACAACTTTATAGTCATCGGGTATAATGGAAATTAAAACCAGTGAACAGAGGATGAATGTGATGATACTAAATTTGTAGGTTTTGCAGTCATGAATGGGTAAAGAAGCAATGTGAAGTGACCCAGAGGTAAGAAAAAATATGGGCAGTGTGCGAAATGAAGTTTCCTTGAGAAAACGTGAGAGGATAGCCGTATGGAAAATTAGTCTGAAATACGGATATCGGAAATACTCAGTGTTCAGGAGACTCTTGAAACGGAATAACATCAAAATGTTTTGTTGCTAACATTTGCAATGTCGTGTCATTGGCAAAGTCAAATTATAACTCAGCTTTAGGTGCATTCAGACACACTCCAAACACAATTTACTCAGAAAGCACTGTTGAAACCTCCTTTCCTTCCTTTGTTCCATTCTGGGTAACAGAAGTTGCACTCAGTGAAGAAGAGGCAGTAATTAACGCAATGTGTTTGATAAATGGAAGGGAAATATTTATTTAGATAGGGACTATTGGAAGAAAGACACCCTGGCAGGTACTGACAGACACTGACAGCTTATAAGCATTTGAAAATAGAGTGCTTGAGTAAGGTGGGGAGGATGTGAATTTCCCATAAAATATAGGAGGAGTTCAGTATTAGTTTTTGTTAATACTTAATGTATCAAAGGTGTTTGGGACAGCAGGGAAAATGCCAGAGTAAAGCCTGTTGTAAAATACTTTCCTTTCTGCCTTTTTTTTTTTTTTTCACTCATTCATAACATTTCAAAAAAACCTTTTCTTTGTGTACTGAAATATTCCAGGCTTGGTCTCTGCTGGAAGACTGACTGAAATCATTTCACCATTGTGTAGGTGTGGATGTGTTTATAAGCCATGTAGATGTGGTGCTGAGGGACGTGGTTTAGCAGAAGACTTGGTAGAGTAGGGTTATGGTTGGACTCAATGATCTTAAAGGTCTTTCCCAAGCTAAATGATTCTATGATTTATGACTTATGGGAGTCAGAAAATTAGTGTTCCTATCACAGAGTGAGTCATGTGTCCTCTTTGATCAAGATTGTGGTTTGTTGGGGTTTTTTGCCTTTCAAAAGCAGCTCAGACTTTGACTCACAATATATGAATGCAGCCAAGAGAGTCAAAATTGGAAGATGGAAAAACTGTTAAGGGCATTCAAAAGAATCACTTCAGAACATGTTGGGTTGGCCTCTGCTGGGAAGTCTACCACTGTTCAAGACCAACTTGCTCAACCATTCCTCTGAACTGTTGAAATCTGTGGATTTTTTTTTCACCTACACTTTCTGACCAGAGCTGGCACTAGAGCCGTATTACATCATCTTACTGCAGCGTTCCAAAATGTTGTCTGAGATTTTATCCTCAGCAACAGAATAAGACAGCCATGCTTAAAAAGAGAGGGGAGGCAAAAAAGGTCCGGTGGTAAAGACGATCAATTCTATTATTATTACATTAAATACATACATTTGCTGAGAATATCTTTAATTTTCTTTTTGCATTTTCATTCTATGTCATCATATTTATTTTTTTTTAAAGGATAGATAAGAATACTGCTCCCATTAAGAAGCCAGTTGGTTAACCTGTTTCACCAGACAAAGTAAGAAAAAAGGTTGATGTTGCCATTAGAACAGTTCTCAAAACCTGGACTTAGCTTCTGTCTTTTCTTTGATTACCACACCTCCTCCCCATAACGTGAGTGATTTGTAGTTATTTTGTAATGAGAGTGTCTGCACTTCGCTTTTATGGCGTGGGAGGAATATACGGATATACCAGGAGAGATGGAGACCAGGCTAGAACTGACCGCAGCAACATAATTCACCGGCGTTATTATGGCTTTAGGTGCTTCTGTACGTGTTGAACTTCTTGGGAAAAGGTGACATTCAAAAGAGGCTGTGAGCCTCATGTGGTGTCCTTGCAGTTGGCCTACAAAGTGTGGACCCTCTGGGTCATCAGTCCCCACTGCGATGCAGATTTGTTGCAGTCAGAAGGAATTGATTTGTTTGGCTGTTCTGTAGCATCATTTCCATGTTATTTCTCAGATCTTCAAATGCCATTACGAGAGGCATCCATAATGCCTGGCCGATGGCATTGCTGCCTCTCATTTTGGGAACCCATCCCTGCCTTGCTTATGTTTAGCTCTTGGAGAAATTTTGGGGAGCTCATTTGTCAAGGAGACAAACAGGAAACAGATCTGTGAGCGTTAGGTGCGAGTGTGCCAGGTAGCTATGGGCAGAAGAAAGGAGCGCTGTGGTCAGAGCTGACCTCCGAGGTCTGAAAGAAAATAGAAAACTAGAGAGGAGGGAATCCCCTGTGCCCGCGGGCAGAGATGTGAGCACCCAGCAGCGTTGCTCTGGAGAAATTTCCTTCCCACGCATAGGAAGAACATTCCAAAGGGGCAGCACGGAGCTTTTCTGCGGAAGCAGTTTGCAGCACAGCATTGATTAAACTTGTATATCAGCTTTTAAGTTGTTTTGACAAAAGCTTTATCCTGGTGTAAAAATAGGCCTGTACATAATGGTCCAAAACCTGCTCCCGGTTCCATGAGTTAGTATTCATTCCACTGACTTCAATCAGCAAATGAAAGCAAAACTTGCTCCTTAATCTTGAAAAAGAAGTAGTGTTAATAGCAAGGATTATTTTGTTTGGTGAGGATGAGACAGCCAGATTTTGAATTTCACCAGTTACTCTCTAGAACATGTTCTACATGACATGAGTTTGAAAGGAATTGTATCCCTGCCAGCACTTGGAGAGACCAACAGGAAGCAGCTCCTGCAACAAGGCTTTTGTATATTCATCAGCTGCTGTATATTCCATACTCCAAATTGCATGGAAAAATGGGGATCTCCAATAATACACATTTTGAAGAGGGATTTACATTTAATAAATGTTTACAAGTATTTTCATAAACTCAGCTTATGACAGTGTTGGCTTCGTGTGATTGATTACTCAAATGTTGCCTTTCCTCAAATATAGATTGTGCAGTTGTCTCTAGGAGTTATTTATATTTCCTAGTATTTATGATCTGCAAGGCAGCTTAGTTATTAACATTAGTTATAGCTATTTCTGTAGATATTTATCTGAACCACAAGTTTTTGACACATTTCTTTTTCTTTAACAAGCAAAGCATATCTACAGCTATAAAAATGTTCTCTGATACAGAAAAATATATGTACGATACAGCTATTACCTAGAAATACTCTAGTGGAGATGTAGTTTTGATTTCCAGCACAGGAAAGTGTAGGTATGCAAACAAAATGCCACTGTAGTAACATTAAAGAAAAGTTAATTTCTCTTTTTTTTCTTTTTACTCTGAATAGAGAATTTTTAATCACAGGTAGTCTTCACCCTTCTGCACACCTCGCTGTCTTTTTCAGGGTGATGGAGTACTGGCAGGCATTTTACGGACATTAGTTTAGCCATAAAGAATATTTTAAAGTTATTATTGAGCTTACCTGTTATGAATTAAGTCACTTAGATGCACAATAGGTGTATGCATGAGGTGGTAGCTCAGACTTTACAAATATAATGATGACATTGTGAGAGTCTAACTAAAAGTCAAGTCTCAGGTGAGTGTGGCACAAGGGCAATCTGCAGTGATCAGGGTGTGGTGTACAGCAATTGGACCCAGTCACCAAGATTAATGAAGCTCACATGGGTTTTAATTAGTGCAGCTGCAGTCATCAATTATCTAGAGAACACAAATATTGTTATATTTTGGGAAATTCTTGATTTATTTTATTCCATTGGCCAGTAGATTTAGATGAATGAGTTCTCATCATAAACATTCTGAGAAAAACTGCCTGAGGCCATGGTTTATTATTTAGGACACAATCAGTAAGAGTGAGCGCTACTGAAGAAAACATTGTAAACTGGTCTCAGTATTAATTTGGAAAATTTGCTGAAATGTGTGGCCTTATATGGGTCGTCAAAAACATTAGAGCATCTCAAACAAAATACAGAACAATCTGTCAGGCGGGGAATGTGCAAGTATTATTGTCCGGCAGCTGATCCATAACAGAATGTCAGTGCATGTACACTTAAAGCAAGTATCAACAACATTTAATTTGACACATAATGTGGTCTTCTTTTATTATCCTTTAAGTGCATGTCTTAGAACACTGAAGACTGGACAAGTAAGTAGGGGGAAAAGAGCTGAAACATGACAACCCTTCGCAAGTCTGAAAAAAAAGCACAATCTAGAGCTTTTCGGAGGTATATGCATTTTCAAGGCAACTATTAAAAATAGATGTAAGAAAAGGAACAGGAGGAAGAAGGAAACCTGCTTAAAAATTCCTTGCTATAATTTCTTTTGAAAATGTTGGTTTTCTTAATGTGGTCTGAAACCTGTGTATGAACATCTAAAAATAAATTAGTATGAGAACTACTAAGGACAACATCTGCAGCTGTCATTTAAGAGAAGGACACAGCTTTGGACATAAGGATTTTTCAAAAAGTTAAATGATAGTTTGCTGGCATGTACTTTTTTTTCTCAATGTTTTGCTATAATTTGCATTTGTCTATTCTGATCCATGGAAAACAAGTTAGGTACACAATGCTGCTCAGATACCTGCTCGTATTTTTCACCCAACCAAACTGCTAAACAAGGTAGTACTTAAATATGAACAAGAACTAAAAAAGAACATTAAGATTCATTTGCACGGAACAGAAGAATGGTTCCAATGGCTGTGCCTAATTTAAAGCCTTTTTTTTTTTTCCCTCTCTGTTTTCATCCTTTCCTCCCTCTTCCTATTTCCTCCTATTGAAGCGATTAGTTAAATTCCAGGTCAACATGATTCTAGAGAAGATTATTACTTCTGTTGGGGCATAGCCCCGTTGTCCCTCGAAAGGAAGCGTGTTTGCACACTGGCAGCATACCGGAGTGCGGACTGCCTTGTTTCCCAGCCTGCACAGTAGGGCACATGTATCTGATGTCCTTATTTCTCACTGGTAGCTGTCATGCTGACAACTGGAAAATGCTGTAATTTCCTTAGTTTGCATTATTTTTATATCCCCTATTGTTTTTACACATGACCTTTACCTCTCCATTCCCCAATTAGCAGAGTGAAAGCCATTGTTCATTGAGCGGAGGTATTCGTGCCCAGGGGAGCAAAATTTATTTTCTGTAGATGCTGTTGTGGGTGGTGAGGATTCTTTATTACTTATTAAAGAAATAAGCCTTTATCTTAACCTTTGTTTGATTAAACTAACCCCAGACATCACTGAATTCAGGCAGGAACTTCCATCAGCTGGTGAATAATTGTTGTACCAGCTTCACCTGGCAAGCAGTGAACGTTCACATAAAAATGGTTATGAACTGTGTGGGCCCATTAGAGAACACACGATGGTTAACTAATTTAACTAAAGATTGCCCTGGGGTTTTTCAGTTTTGAGTCTACGTTTCTTAGTGAATACAGAGACTGAGGAGCCATCATGTATCACCTGTATTAACTAAAGCAGATAAGAAATGATACAAAATGCAGTAATATCAGGAAATAGTTCTGGCAGCATCAGAAATGTAAATCAACAGATGGCATCGCAGTCCTCGAGGAATAATGAATCTGGCGAACTTGAGGTTATAATCTGCTAGAGTGGCAGATCTTTTATTTTTGTGGTCAAAGTGGATCATTTCAACGTTGATAGAATCCTTATGCTGCTTTTCATTTCCTTCCTATCGGTGATGTATACCAGCGGTATCATGGGAGTGACTGTAGATGTTTGACCAAATGCTTGTACGCTGAGTTTGTACAAAATACTATTTAGTTGCTCAATTTTCCATTAATGGTAGTTCAGCAGTTCAAAATCACTTAGCTAAGGAGTAACTTCTTACTAGAGCATTGCCTCTTGTAGATACCTAACTGGCATCCATGGGCATGGATCTGCTGGGCAATGAAGCTGGTTATGGGCTGGAGAACATGTCTTAAGAGGAGCAGTTGAGGGAACTGGGACTGTTTAGTCTGGAGGAGAGAAGACTGAGAGGAGACCTTATTGCTCTCTACAACTCCCTGAAAGGAGGTTGTAGTGATACGGGTGTTGGTCTCTTCTCCCAAGTTACTAGCAATAGGGCGAGAGGAAATGGCCTCAGGTTGTGCCACGGGAGGTTTAGATTGGATATTAGGAAAAAGTTCTTCACTGAAAGAGTGGTCAAGCATTGGAACAGGCTGCCCAGGGAATTGGTGGGGTCACCATCCCTGGAGGGGTTTAAAAAGCATGTAGCCGTGGCACTTCAGGACATAGTTTACTGATATCGTAGTGTTGGATTGGGCTTGATGATCTTACAGGTCTTTTCGAACCTTAATGATTCTATGATTCTATTCTATGCTTCTATGAACTCCAGCACATACAAATTCAAAAGTTAATATTAAAATCATAATTTTGAAGATCTCTAATCTGTCTGGTATTTGGCCAGCCATATAAATCTTTATGCCACTGTAATCAGAGCTTCTACCAGTTGTAATGTTACTACCAATTCAAAGCTGTGCTTTTGTTCAAGATTGTATTAATTCTCCTGATCACGAATGGGATTTTTCATATTGAGCTTTTGAAAACATCGAGTGCTTTTCATAGCTTTGTTGCTAATAAAGAAATGATCAATTAATAATATCCAGGCCTTAGTTGTTAATAAGAGATTCCAGTCTCCTTGTACTAGTTCAGTGAAGTAGGAGTACTGGCTTAAATCAGTGTAATGAATTTCTCCTGCATTAGTATTTCAATGACAAAGTGATTTGATCTGGCTTGTATGTAACTGTAGCTAAACTTCCCAGTAGGACTTCCAAGCAGGTAAAAATTTCAGGAAGTTTTAGCTGAGGTCTGTGATTTCTAGAAAATATTCAGTTCAGCTTACCAGCTTGTCCCTTGGGTCAGGAGTATATGTGGAGGGAACATGTTCTGCTCATTTGTGAGAGCTGCCACAAGGGTGGGTTCTCCAGCTCAGCTTCACGGTTGCAATAACCAGTTTCTCGAAGAATTTGTTCGCGTGATTCACTCATAGTGTTATGACAGCTGTATTCCTAATCTCTTTTTGGATTTTGTATCAGTGTCCCTGGATAGGTTTTAAAAGACAGCATTAATCGGGTGATTATCAGTGACAAGACTGAAGCTATTGCCAGGCAGGGGCTGCTCATGCTAGCCAGGTGACAACTACTCCTCACTCTCTCTTGGATGCTTCTGTTTCAGGAACAACATGTTGAACAAAACCTCATCGTTTTATCAGTAGCTCTCCTGACTTTTGCTCAGTGATCTGAGCAAAAATTGGGTGGGGCACATAGAATGTGTCCATGACTCTGGGCATTGTCCTCTCGTGGCTCTTTTTGGTTTAGATCAATGTTTGGATAGGACACACCAAGCCCCCCTCTGGCCTTATTTGCTGCAGAACCACTGGAGCTACTGACTTTCTGGTTTCATCTGCTTTTACTGGCTACTTTATGTGTTGATCTTCTCTGCCGTCCTTTTGGGTTTGTGAAATTAAATTCTCGCTTCAACCATCCACTCTTCTGGCTGTTTACAGAAATGGTCTTAACATCAGATAGACTTGAACACAATCCTTTTTACTTGTTCCCTTCAGAAAAATCATGTATGAGTTATTTTTTTGGTCAGATATCTTTAACAACTCTTAGTGCTCATACAAAACAACCGTATCAAGTCCATAGCAATATTTTTTTCAAACTGGAGTCATAAAATTTTGGGGATTGCTACATATATGACAGTAGTTTGTGCATCTGATAGTCATTCAACATCAGAAGCTTCACAGCCTTGTGATGTTACAGTCTTCCAATATTTTAACTGATGTTTGACTTTTGTTCTATTTGTTCTTCTCACAGGCTTCTCAATATAGTGCCTTATCTAATAAAGTCCTGTTTTCTATTCAACATGCTTATTTTTGATGATGCTATATAGTACTGCACTATGGTCTTGATTTTTTCTAAGTCAGGTTCGTTTGTAAGTTAAAGATTTTATATTATTGGTTATATTTAGAATAAATAGTATCTGGCAAGATATTCAAACTTAGAGGTCAGCTTGGCTAAAAATGGGTCTACTTAAGGACTTACAGAATGTTTTTCAATAGAATTTTTTTTCTGATGCACCTTCTTAAATCTTAATTAACACATTTTCATGTTACTTTGTATAGCAGTAATAGTATACCTTATGCTGCAATTTCAAATATTATAGCTTGATGTAATGTAGCTTCATTATGAGTTTATACATGTTAAATGCATGGAAAATAAAAAGAAGTTACGGCATAGCTTCATGGGTTGATTCTAGTTAGCGATTTTAATTACTTAATCTGTGTCTGTAGTTTGGAAAAGAGCATTCTTACATTTTTCTGAAGTCTTTGGTCTAAATTGGGGCCAGTATTTGGCCAGTATGAACATACATGTTTTTTCCATCTTCATTTTTTTGGGTAGTCACAGATAATTCTCTCTACCCCATCTGAACACCTATCAATATTATACTTTCACGTACAGACTATATACCTGAGGATGAAATAAAACCAGACAAATAGAATGCAAAACCTGAGCCTACAATTCAGCATCAATATTGTGTGCGTAGTGTGACAGGACCTTGCAAGCCTTCTCTCCCAAAACAACCTCTTCTCTCTAATGTGTTACTTCCCTCTGCAAGAGCCTCCTGCCTCTGCCTTAGTTTTGGTTACCTGAGGGTTCATGTTCTGTGTGTTATGGGTTATGTGCAGGAAAATACAAATCTGTAAATAGAAAAAACAAAATATGTCCTCTCCTTGGAATAATTCTAAGTAGCTTATTTTTGCCATTTTGGGAGAAAGAAGCAAGTTTTCTCAGTGCCTGTTGACTATATCCTATTTGTAACCTATCTATATAAAAAGAAATGTTTGAGGAAAAAGCTAATACAAAGAATTTGCTTGTGGAAATATGTTCTGTGGAGTTGTTCGGCTCTTTGCAAAATACCATGTGTCTTCAGTGTCGTGCTGCCCTTTTGTTCTAAAGTTGTATTTTGTGTTTGTGGAACAGAATTGTCAGGGTGGATCACTGTTAGGAGAAGTTGAAAAGGAGTAATGAATGTATTGATGGTTTTTGAAAATCAAGACGAGGACTTGAACCTTATTATTAAAGGAACGGAAACCACTGTGCCGTCAGTGTGTCTCACGCAGCTTAGTGCCTGGTCTTACGGGTCGTGTACAGCTGAAAACTTACTCTGGTTTTGGCATTTTTATTTTCTTATCTGAGCTGCAATTCCACAGAAAGAAATATTTGTTGGAGTTTCTTGAAGTGGTACAACAAAAGCTTTATTTAAACTGCAGCTGTGTTAGCTTCAGGAGATAAGTTATGCAGGGCCTGATGCAGTCAATACTTTGGGAGGAAGAATTCCTGGGAAAATGAAAGCATCTTTTATAAATAACAGTGCTGTTGTAAGTTAGTTTGTTTCTTAACTTACCAGACACAATCGATATGCTGGCTTTGTCTTCAAGCAACTGGGCGTCTTGATTTCAGATCAGATGCTAGGTGTAACAGTGCGCTCTGCTGCTGTTAAGTGACAGAAATATAAGGGCTGGTTTTTGTAAGCTTTGATTCTGGAATCCAGTAGGGCTAAATATGAAACTGCCATCTCTTTGCAGAAGAATTAGATGGATGGAGGTTGTTAGAGACACAGTATATGAGGTGCTCTAATCTTTGAAACAGCCCTTGTGGTAGAGCTGGTAGCGATGCTGCAACACACGAATTTGTCTTTATGGAGGTTACTGTTCATTATTTTGTCATTGAAAGCAGTGCTTCATGCTTCTTTTTTAATACAAGATGAGCACAGAGAGATTGAAATAGGACTGGAAGGTGAACGCAGCTGAGTTCTCACACTGTACGCAGCTGTGGCCCTTGGACATTTCAGGTCACTTGTGGTAGTGAACATCAGTGCACATGCAGCTGTAAAGTATTCTAAACCAGATACTTCTTTTCATGATAAAGAGCACTCGGTTGCTTCTCCCACAGCCACTGCTCTCAGCTGGCTGGGAGGACATTTGGTTGGTACACGTGAAGGTTTCAGAATTGCTCAAATTTTCCAGAGGATGAAGCTTGTTTTCTTAAAAGTTTGGTATCAGGAGTCTTTAATATATAACTCAACGTGTCTCCTCTGCTCCAACTCTACCTAGGTTGTTAACACGCCTTCCAATGCTTATGAAATTTATGGCATTGCCACAGGACTTTAGGAGGTTTGAAGGGGAGCCCGCGAAGGAAAGCTCCACGGCGTCTTGTCGCTAAGCACTTTGCTGCATTGTTGCCCTACAGCCCACTAAAATCAGCACGACAGTCAATCAAATTTAACATTGCCTGTTGTTTTTTTCTTGTTTCAACTGCAACAAGATAAATTAGGGCCCAAATGGAGGCCAAACGCATGTGCTTGCATTTATGTTCTTCGCTTCAGACAAATAATGCCATTATTAAAATAGGTTGGTTTGTAAGTAGAGATAAGTAGCTGTCTATAAAGCTGGACTCAAGTGGAAACCAGTGCTTGATACTCTGAGTATAGAATTCACAATCATGTAACTGAGATGGTAATAATCCGATGGGTTTTCTTGAAGTATTGTGAAGACAGCACTTTAGAAGGAAGGTAGCTTGCTTCTTGCAGCAATACTGCCTGTGGGGCTGCAAAGAGATATGGAGAGGGAAAGTCTCCTATCAGAGCAAGTGTGGATGGCTCGTGCTCCTGTAATGCCTGATATCCAGGAAAGACAAGCTAGCACTCCAGTTCATGTGTTTGAAGTAACATATAAATGCAGCAAGTTATTCAAAGGGAAGCAACTTCTTGGAATAAGCCTTTTGTTTAATTTCCTTTGCATAGTAGCATTCCACAAGTCTCCGTGGCTCGCTTGTGCTCTGAAGCAGTAAGCATCCTTGGTGAATAAGAG
>VZZY01014501.1:219331-229331 GCA_013400335.1 Eurystomus gularis | reverse complement strand
TGCATATGTTCTGGGTGTCTGTATTAGTGTCACTGCCACCCTGTTTGAGAATGAGATTTCTTTCTTTCTCAGTTTTTTAAGATTGGTAATGATTTATTACCGACAGCACTGCCATTTGTCCAATGGCTCATCAGACCAGACCTGCCAGGGAAAAACACCCTCCGTTTTGGATCAGCTCTAGTTGAGTCTGCAGTGTTTATGTCATGGAAATTACTATTCAAGAGTGGTTTCAGAGTTATTCTGTAGCCAATAATAGTCAGTCCATGATCTAAACTTACCAAATACTTTTTTTGTTGCTGGCAGGGGCATATTTTGGTACGGACAGACTAAAAAGAAAACTTGGAAATAAAACTACACTATAATAGGAAAGATAGCCTAATCTTTTTTAATGGCATTTAATCTCCTAAATCTTCTGATTTCATTTAATTTTAAAGGGTAATAAAATGTGATTGAAAGACATCTGAAATGTAGTTTAATAAAAGTAATCTGCTGTACTGAAAATCTACTGTTTTGTCAATCTGAAGATTTACGGTGAAACCCTTCAAAATGGAAATAGTTATTTGGATCTTAGACTTAAGAGTGCTTGTAATTTCTGTTGCACATCTTTATTCTTTAAGTAGATAGTGCCAGTTATTTAAAAATAGTAAGAGAACTTCTTCAGAATTCATTGGAAGGATCTTACAAAAGTTAATCTCCAGGTCATAAGAAGGTAAAACATAACATAAACATGACCGATTAGGGGAACATACCTGGCAGAAGAATACATTTATGTGCATAAAGTCAATTGTTCATGTTCCTATTGTTTCCAAAATGATAGAGACCATAAACGAACAGCTGTTAAAAACATAATGATTTGTACAACAATGCAACGATCCTCTCGTGTTTATATTTAGAAGGAGAACTGCATTTTGAAATAGTAAATTGGCTTAGGAATCACAACCTCAAATGATACTATCTTAATTAAAAATACATGCATATCTGGGTAATGTTATGCACCTCTTCCATTTAAAAATACGGAGAGAACAACAATTAAGCACTTTCCATGTGCTAATTTTTGTTTAATTTCAGAGAGTTAACCTTCTGAGAAGAAAGCTTCTGCTGGCACATTAGTGATAAACATTGCATTAAAATAGTGATAAATACTATATAATACTCCCAAATAGCCATTTTTCCTGTTGAATCCTGGGATGCTTTCTACAGCTATCTCAGTATATTTTTAATGAGATTGTACATGAGTTTGTATGTTGTAGTTTAGACATATTGGCTTTAATTATTTTTGAATGTGCAGTTTTTACAGTAGACAGTATATATATGATTTAAGACTCACCACAGCCCTCTGAATATCACTTGGCATTTTAGCAAAATGTGTGATATTAAAAAGACCATGAATTTTAGCTGGATTTTCATTATTTTTTCAGACTTACAATATTCCTCTTTGCTCTCAATTCTTCTATTCCACATGTGCAACATTTTGCATGTTATATTAGAACAATTATATCAGTCTTATCATCTCTTCCTGTACTGTGGTTCCGCTATTATCGCAAATAATATTAAGTCAACCTAATTCAGCATTTTGTGCCAACTGAGTGTTATGGAATTTTGCTTAAATCACAAGGAATTCAAAAGAAAATCTTACAAAACCAAGTTTCGAAGATGTCTTGATAGGTTGACGAATGCTTAAACTAGAATTTTTGTATAAGTACTGTAAGATCTTTTAAGGTCAATGTCAATCTTCCCCTTGCTGTAACCTAAGCAAAATTACAAGGCATATAATTTTCTGGAGTTTAAACATCTCCCAGTAATGTTGGCAAACTGTTGTGAATATTATGCCACTGGACGAAACCATGAAAATGAAAGTGACTGAAACAGCTCATGTAAAATGAAAATGAGCAGTTATTTTGGTTATACCAACTGAGATACAGTAAACAAACAGATGAAAAGAAAATGAGAATTTGGAAAGTCAGTTTTTAATAAACTAAGATTTGTTAACAATAGAAGCTTGATGTACTTTATCTTAGTCCTTTTGAAGAGGCTCATTTTGTTGTAGCTGTAGCATCATCGCAGAGCCTGATCTAATACTTATAGAACTCAGTATAATCTCATTGACTTCCATACAAGTTGAATTGGACTAATAATGAAAAATCGCATTATAATAATATTAGGTTTAGAGAAAAATAGTGCTTATAGCTGATTTGAGTCAAACTGAGTTTGTCTGATATTTTACTGATGTCAGTAAAATCATACTGTAAGTTGCTATTGCTCTGCTGTGACAACTGTGGACTTTTATTCTGAGAACCTATTAAAATCACAATTCAGCACTCATTTTCGTGTAAGACTGTACAGATATTTGTCTAAACACAATATCAAAATAAGCAACTTTGTAAAAACCAATAAGTAGTAAGTTATCAACTGCAGAGATTAAATAAAAGGTATATTATTTTTTCTTGCTTAAAATTTTTGTTGTATGTTATTTTCAACATAAAGTCTTCTTTTTCCTTCAGGGGGTTTTCTGGTTTTCTTTTTGAATTTTGTTATAAATGACAGATTTATTTTATTCGATATGATTTCATGTGAAAGTAAATTAAAAACAGCCAAGATTTTAAAAAAACCTAACAAAACCACTAATTGAATAAAAACTGATTTTTAAAATGTAAGTTTTAATCTTTTCTTCCAGTAAAATACTTATTTGGCTGAGCAGTTTTATTTGAAAGAAAAAAAAAAAACAACCCAGAAAGCAAAAAAAAAACAACACCCCAAAACTCCAAACATCCAGGGATTTTGCACCCCTCTGTATTTAAGATCATCTTCTACTTTACCTCTAAGGAAATATTCTCTCATTTCTCCTCAACTGAAAGAAATACGCTAACCATGCATTCATAGTAAATTAATTTTTATTAGCTGTTACACCGATGGAACTATCTATTGCACCTTTAAAGTCTTTATTTGTCTATTTACCAGCATTGCAGCACAGGGTTATGCTGTAGATGACTCTCTGTTAGAACTGGGCTGTGCTGGGGAGGTTTGTGAACAGAGAGGGAAATCTGGGCTTCTCACGAGCAGGGGAACTTTCTGTGTTGGTAGCTGCACTCAGGTTAAATTAACCACCAGATACAGACTGTCGCTGGCATGTGGACTTGAGTAAGTCTGATATATTTTCAGAAGTCTAAAGCATGGTAGCATATGTTAAATGTAATTAAGAAGGAGCTGAACTACAAATACATATACTTCCCAATATGCACTTCGTTAAAATTAAGAGGAACCTTCTTTTCAGGCAAGCGTAACAGTTGTTAGAGCCTTACTCCCAGTCACATTCTCTGCAGCCACTGCAGTTCACCAGGCTCTGTTAATCCAACCACGGTGACCTAGTACATCCCAAGCTGCTCCCAAAAGACTTAAGAGTTGCAGGAGGTCAGCCAGACATAGCTGCACTTGGAGCAGGTTTTGGTAGCCAAAGCCTGCAGTGGACTTAGTCACTGCACTCTTGTGTTTCCCATAATACCTGATGAAACCCTGGCTTGAACATGCAAAATAATCCTTGTCCTGTACATGCTGGAATTGTCCAGTTTCCCCACCCTTCTGTCCTACTGAAATGGATCTGTCTGATGCTGGTTGAGCTCTGAGGTTCATGGAAGCAAGCCTTGATCCTCGCCCTTTTCCTTTGTAAAACCTAAGGTCTGCCCTGATTTCCAGCTTCGTAAAAACATTGTACTCTGATCATCTCTGGCTACATAGAACCAGCTGTCTCTCAGTATATGAAGTCTTTATAGGAATTTTCAAAGACTGTTTCAGCTGTAAATGTAAACTGGAAACACAAAAAACAACCCCCAAAAATCCCATCTCTTTCTTCTTGATGATGCTGCTGAGTGTAATGTGCTTGACATTTTTAGAGATGTGTGGCACGGTGTAGTTTCTCTGATACCACACCACTTTGCTGTTTTACAAGCTACAGCATGTCACAGATTAAAGCTTTGTTGGATGCAACAAAGCTGGCAATAAATAAACCTCTCTGATGTCACTGTGACCTAAATTAAACTCGTTCTGTTTCCTTTGTTTTGTTAGCAAAAGAGTAGTTTTTGTCGCTCTTGAGAGACTGCTGGAGTTTCAAAAAATACATTTAAAATAAAGATTTTAATTTAAGTCGGAAATTAATTGTGGATCAGAGTAAGAGTCAGTATCTGCTGGTTTCTAGCCATTATGTGCTGGGGTTTTTTGTGTAGAAAAATGCAAAGGATAGAAAACTTGAGCGTGGCAGAAAAATACAAAATGTGAGAACTGCCAAAGTAGCTCCTTGCAAATGTGCAAGGAACTGCTGCTCTTCTCCGGCACTTGATGAATTCACAGAGATGAGCTTTATTTGTGTTTTTAAATTGTATACACTTGGACATAGAGGTAGTCAGAAGCCTGAAAGAAAATTGTTTTATCTACTCAGGTCTGGTAAACTTTTGGGGTTGTTTTTGCAAATATTTTATGTGATTAGACTACAGTCTAGTTTGACTCTTAGACCCAGTGAGGTGTCCATCCTGAAGAGGAAACTTCTCCTGGGAAAACTCTGCTCAGGGCTTAAACTCTTAACTTCATACCCGGCAAAGCTCACTCTTAACAGTCTGCTCCTGCAAATATGCAGGGTCAGGTCTTACCTGAGTGGGTGTCTGAGAGAGAATGATAAGATTTAGCTCAAAATTAATAGGTACCATTGCTTTTCAAGCATCTGCCAATCTGAGACTTGATTGTATTGGCTATTGGGATTTATTTATTCTAATGACACGAGTCACTGCCAGTGTTACTACTCCCCTGTAAGCTGCTGGTGTTATAGTGGAGACCTGCCAGATGTCCACAGTAAATTATAAAAATAGTAATTGAAAGAATTGTTAAAATATAGGAACTGTTTTCTCTTTGTGAAACAGAAAACAACCGTTGGTATCAAGGTGCCAATTGTTTTGAGTTCAAATATCTGTTTACCTTGATTTCCCTCCTATTTTGAAAATATATTGAAGGAAATTTCTAATATCCTTGACGACATGTAATGGTTCAATTAAAATTTTTTTTAAAAACATCTCTAAAGACAAGTTTTGCTTTAATTGTATCTATTTTTGAGATGTCCTGAGGATGTAAACGACATCTTGATGTAACCTTTGGAACTTAAGGAAGTTATATCTCTCATTCCTTAAAAATGTGCTGACATTTGATAGCAGAACTTATGTTTACAGTCATGAAGATCCTAGTGGTTTGCATATGATTAAAGACCTTTATTTACAAACGTGGATGGGTCCCATTCAGGCTCATTTATAGACTGAATTACAGTTCTATTTTTTCGTTCTGTTCTGCCTCTGCCTGAATGCCACAGGCTACTTGTGCTTACATGAAATGCTCTGTAGAGCGTTTGGTCAAGTGATTTATTTTCTTCTACAGAAATCAAAATCTTCCAGAATTTTTTTTTTTCCCCACAGAAGGAAACCTGTGAGTTTTTCCAGAATGTGGATAAAAGTATCCAGAATAGTTTTTGGGCAAACCAAGCTTTTCTTAGATAAAAACGTTAAGTCACACTGTAGTCAGGACTGGGAAATTTGTGATGGAGAGCAACTGATAAAGGTAATGGAACTGAAAAAAAAAATGGCCCATTTTATAGCACTGTTCCATTAGATTGTGTTATTCTAGGATTTCTGTTCCAGCACTACGTTCTGGAATCCTCCAGGTAAAGAAAAAAAGTGTTCAAATGAAACTGTAAGTTTTATTGGTATAAAAGCTTTTGAATCACTACTATTATATACAGATGTTCAGTTTTTTCTATGTTATATATTTGTCCTAGTAAAAACTCACCGAGTAGTGTTAATGAAACATACCTTTATGTGCATTAAACAGTAGGCTGTGACACTATTTTAAGTGATTCTCTGTTATAAAAAGCTCTGCAGCAAGATTAATGTTACAAAATTGACAGAATATGATAACACTGTGGAAGATGATAAATTTAAAACTTTCCATTATGCCTTAATGAATACAATGGGAATCATGAGGCTCTGTCTGGTGGTTGCATCATGTCTTTCAGCTGGCTCATAGGGCTGTTTTCCTCACGTAAAGTAGCCTTTAGCCCTACTTCTTTTATACTTGATTATGTTTTAAAATGTTTTTCATTTGGAAGATACGAATTTAAAGTGTGCTTCTATTCTGAAAAGCAAAGATGTAAAAATAGGAGCTGCCACCTCAGCAGACTATTTTCAGAGCCATAAATGCTTGGGAAATTAACAAGAAAAATTTTTGACTACATTTCTCCGCAAAATGTATTGCAGAGTCAGAAGAGAGCCTGAAGAACATGACGTACGCTCTTCTAGCTTGTGTCTAGCCAGTGGAATTGTTAACCAACCTGTAGCTACAGGCCTACGGTTTCCTCTCCTGTGGGGCTGCGCTGAAGGCCAGTTGTGTCCTCTCTGTGACACAAGGTGCTCAGCCCAGTGTGTTAGGACAGGTAGATTTGAAACTGGTGATATTTCAAAGCTGAAGCAAAGGTCAGAAAATGATGCGCACAACCTATTGCTGACGCGCGAGTCAGAACAATCTTACTGATTGTTCTGAGAGTTGAGGCCGTGATGGTTGTGGAAACACTTTTCCCTGGGAGCTGGAGAAACGTGAGTGCTGGTAAGTGCAGAGCCCCTCGGTGCCGGTTTTGAGGACTTTTCAGAGTGCGATGTAGGCAAGACTTCAAACCCATTCTAACAAGTGTTTTCAATGTACTCTTTTTTTTGTCAGCTTGCTTTTTGCACAAATGTGGTCCATTGCCACACTGCTCAGTTTCCCAAAGTGTGTTTGTTTTTTAAGGCATCAATATGCAGTTCTTTCAAGTATCCTTTTCTGAGGAAAACTCCCTGTTTCAAATGATCCATTGCTAGGTACTACTGGCACTCAGATATTTATTTATTTATTTTCAAGTGCTTAACCACAGGTACAATTTAGTGGTGAAAATAAATTTTAAAATTAATACACCTATTTCGACAGCATGTTGTGAGCCACCAGAATAAAGCCAGATAAATGCTGCGAACTTCAAGAACTTAGAGAAATTTATTTGCTTCTTGGATTTGAGGTTACCATCTAAGGTGGTAATCCAGTTTTGGTAATCTGCAGAAATGGTACACAGCTCAGTGTTGCTTTTAGATACGTTGCACAGCTTTCCGTCCTACTGCCGTACCAGTCTCCTTAAATACTTGCAAGACTATTGAGGATAAGTCTATTTGCTTTTCACACCTATCATTTAGGAAGCTTGTGTTGCTGGTAGATGCTTATTAGGAAGATGTGATGGAATTGGTATAATTATATCATTGATATCTTAGACTTTGTATAGTAATATTTGAATTAGTAAGTGTCTGGATTCAGTGCTGAAAAATTACTATGAAATTTTTAAAACCCTTTCCATGCCCATCCTCCCCCCTAATTTTGAATTATTCAGGTCCTGAAAATGCAGCTTTCCGTCAGATTTCAGAGCCCAAGATCTATATGGTTTCCAATGCAGAAAATCTGAAATTGTAAAACATCAACTGTAGCGGGGAAAAATGGGAAATGTATCAGCTCATGAAGAGGAAAGAACACATACACTTCATATGTGCTAATTTTATGCACACTGTGTATTTTTGAGTGAAATTTAATTTTTCTTAAGCTTTGAGATACCCTTTTTGGTCTACTATAAATTTGTCAATATGAACATTACAGGTTGCGAGTAGGAAGCTGCGTTTTTCTGTAGGAGGCTTTAAGTAGCAGCAAGAAAGATGGCAAAAATGGTGCTAAGATGGAGGACTTTGAGAAAAAGATGATTGAACTTAGGACCAGGAAAATGTAAGTGAAGGGAGAGAGGGCATATGATGTAGGGACAGAAGAGCTGATGAATTGTAGTATGTGCTTTCAGCCAGACGTGAGTTTAACATGGCATATATGAGGTTTCTTGTAAATTTTGTTGAGATCTAACATGGTCCCCAGTTCCTCCCACTGGTTCGTCTAAAGGATAGCCATTATTTTTTCATTAATGGTGGCAGAGGTTTGGGCCACTAAGCCCGCTGAGGGATTGTGTGAAAGTGTATTTTTCAAGAAATTTGGAATTAGTTTGTTTTGCTGTTAGTACTTGTCCTGTAGGGAAACATGGATTTAACAGTTAAACTAGGGCTCAAGTGTATGGGTAACTTCCCAAAAGGGGAAGAAGTTTGATCGGAGAACCTTGTGTGAGAAGTATTCTGGAGGGCAAAAGTCTTCCCCACCAAATGATGCTTGTAGGGCAGGGCCATCCTCCGTGTTGAAGGAACCAGGAACCCTGTGAAAAAGACCCATTCCTCATTAAACATTGGGTGGATACATTTATTTACATTCCTTGCAAAACCACACTCTGCTGCCACCAGCCAGTTTGTGACAACTGGCATTACTGCAACTACTTCTTTGAGAAAAACTATTGACGTGCAGGTGGGTACAGAACACCAGGAAATCAGCAGCAGTTCTGTTGGTATCTTGTGCTTGAGTAAGGCCATTATTCAACACGTGTATGAAAATATAAATGCACTCTTATGAAGTTTGATCAGTAATTTTTGCATAAAATTCAGTTGCAAATGTTGGATGTAAGCAATAGAAACTTGTTAAAATACTCTTAAGTTTAAAACACCAAGAAACAAAAACTGCCTGGTTAATTTACCAATTGTTTATTTACAAAAATACATAAATTGAAGTCCCTAAGCAGCTCTATTGTTTCTGAACTTGAGACAAATAGAAATCACTATCATCTCTGAAGCCTTCTGTGGTCTTTTTCTATCCTTCTCCATTTAAGGAGACAAAAAAGACAAGGCCAAAAAAAAAGAATACAAAGGTAGCTTACGAAAGGTCAGAAACCCTATTTGGACTGCTACAAAAGGCACACACAGGGGTTAGTTAGAGATGGAGTTGCAGCTTTAATTCTGATTTTTTTTTCTGGCTTTTGTCACTTCAAAGACAGACTCTCAGTGTTATTTTAACATTTTTATTGTGTGTGAATAATAGAGTACACATTGAGGTTCAATAGGTGCAATACTGTTAAATGTACGTCTTGGTGGATTTAAAAATGAGGGATTTATTTTGTCATTCATAAAGTTGTAATACAGTCTGGAGAAACTATTTGTTAAAAGATAGCATCTACTTAACCTGCTTATTTATTTCTTGTAGTAGAAGGTTAGATCCACAATAAATACACGAGGAAATAAGTAGATAGGGGAATTTATCTTAGAAATAAGATCCCTGTCACGCTTTTGAAATGTGAAATGCATGAAGACCTGTCAGGGAGATATACGGACATGATATTTTTTTACTGTGCATTTGGAAGTATTTAGCTATATTTGTCATTCGCTAGTGCCACTAAGCAGTGATCAAGTGATATAGTAATTTGAAAGTCTGTTTTCAATTCAGCATATATATATATTTTTTTTTTTTTTTTTCCTTTGGGTAGCAAAACTGTACACAAGTCTTTATCTTTCACTCTCTGTGTGTGAGGATAGGTTTTCTGGGATAAATTAGCATTTCTTTAAATAGGTGCCTTAACATAGATAATTCATTTTTAATTATATCCTTTTAAAAAATATTCAGTTAGCTATATTATACATACATGAAAATTGCTATATTTGTACAGCAGTTTAGGAAAAAAACCTAAGAGCAGATTATGGTTTTAGTATATTAAAACATCTCGGTTTTTTTCCTCAATAATGGACAATGTCATACCCGATTTCATCATTTTCCTTGTAACTTGCCAGAAATAATGCATGTTTGATAAGGCTGGCATAAAAGATGGACCACACAATGAAACTGAGGAAGAACAGTCTAGACAAGTGAAAATAAAGGGCATTTCTTGGGTTAGCTTAGTTGCTGTTGAAAGTGGTGTGGTTATCACCAGATCAGACAACCTATTCTTACAAAAAACCCCACCAAATATTCTGAAATCTACCAAATTTGTCGCTAAAGATTTTTAAATGTGAGAAGCCTCGTCCTAGTTCTGTGGAGGGCAAATGAC